>ML257309.1:22655-37439 GCA_005239495.1 Nicotiana undulata
AATATATATATATATATATTCATAAAATTTTGTTCAAGGAAGAATTCCCTTCCCTATTTTCAAATCAATTATCATCTTAAGGTTTTCAATATAAAAACCACGATTTAAAGGTTTTCACTCAAACTTTTGACAGCTTTACTGAGTTTATTGGCTAAGGACTGACGTGAATAAATTGATGCAGTGCTGAGTTGCCAGCGCTCTATCGGATTATGATTTCCGACATTTGACTTGCGTTCCTTCTATTCTCTTTGCGCATATTTAATTATACGGTTAGTTGACCGTAATTGCTGAATACCTTTCCGTATTACCCTATCGTATTGTTAACTTTATCGAAAATCTTTAGATAAATATTATGTTTTCACCACTATTTAAAATATGCCTTTTCACTTATTATACCAGTGGGTGTCTGGACTAGTCCTCGTCACTACTTCATCGAGGTTAGTCTTGATACTTACTGGGCACCGCTGTGGTGTGCTCATACTACTCTTCTGTGCATTTTTGTTTTGCACAGATCCAAGTATTGACTGTTGCTAGCTGTGTGGATCTTTGCTGAGGAGACTCAAGGTGAACCTGCTGCTGCGTTCGCAGGCTTCGGAGTCACCTTCTTGTATTTCAACTGTACTTATTATTTCTATACAGTTGTACTTAGATTTTTGTCAGAAGGATTCGTAGAGCTTATGACTTGTATTTACCGGGTTTTGGGAAATTGTAAATTCTGTCAAGATTTCATATCGAGATTGTTATATTTCCTTTATGATTATTGTTGTTCAATGAAACGTTAGGCTTACCTAGTCCCTAAGACTAGGTTCCATCACGATACCCAATAGAGGAAATTTGGGTCGTGACAAGTTGGTATCAGAGCTCTAGGTTCATAGGTGCTACGAGTCATAAGCGGGTTCAGTAGAGTCTTGCGGATCGGTATGGAGATGTCTGTACTTATCTTCGAGAGGTTACGAAACTGCTAGGATGATTTCACTTCCTTCATTCCTATCGTGCGAATTCATTGATCTTGAAGTTTGAAATTATCATTCCATTCTCTCACCGATGGTGAGGACGCGAACTGCGGTACCTGATGACGTTACCCGAGGCAAGCATCGCAAGGGTCAGAGACAGAGGCTGACGAGGAGCACATATCGCAGTTAAGATGCCTACCAGAACGACCGTTGAAGAGCCGTCAGCAATTCTAGTTGGGGAAAACCAAGTACTGGAGGTGCCTATTGTTACTCCGGACTTCAGAGACCGGGGTTATAACTTTGTGTATAATTGGTATATCGACTCAAGCGAGATTGATCCTAGTGCACCAGCTACTTCACAGATCTGAGAGGAGTTCGGAATCCCACTGTCTACACTCCAGAGCAGCAAGACCATGTGGGTCAGGTTCCAGTTTTCATGGTAGCGCAACATGTGGTTTTCGTTCAACCCGTGGTTAGAGCAGCAGCATCGGAAGAAGAACACCTTGGGAATTTAAAGGTACAGGAAGTAGCACCCTCCCTTCTTTCAATGAATTGGCGACAGATGATGCAAGGGTTTTCCTGAGGAGTGCCACTATATCCTTCATACTTCGGGTATTGTGGAGACGAGCCGGATTGCTTTTGTCACGTATCAGGTTCAGAGTAGTGGGTTTGTCAGTAGTGGTGGGCACATGAGTGGGGTAGCCCAACCAAGTCAGTTTCACTTGCATGGATTCAGGTTCCAGAGATGTTATTGAGGGAGTTGCACCTAGTCCCTCCGAGTTGCAGGGCACACGGAGTTTGAGCAGTTGCGTCAGGGCGCTATGTCAGTATTAGAGTACGTCGTCGGATTTCGTGAGTTGGCCAGGTATATACCTCGCTTGGTTTCTTCAGTTAGGAGGCACATAGGCCGGAGAGATCTACTGGTCCTTATTATGGAGGCAAGGTACGACATGGTAGAGGTTTTGTGGGTCGACCAGTTCAGTTTGCATGACCAACTTTGCATGCGAGTTCTCAGATATGTCGGGGTCTCAGAGGACCCGTATTGTGTGGTTTCTACAGCCACGTCGAAAGAGAGATTGGTTTCTATGTGGAGATGAGCCACAGGATGAGAGATTGTTCAGCGCTCAAGTAAGTGCGTTATAGCAGGGTATTCAGGTGAGTAGAGGGCACCCAAGAGGGGGAGGCTCGACCCGTCGATGTGTTTCATATAGCAGGCTATAGATCATTGTGCCAGGTATCCTCACTCAGGTTTGTTTCGATGTGCTTCAGAGGGGCACCAATCGCATTCCATTATAGTTACGCTGGTCGGGACGAGCTCCCTTATTCGTTGTTTCATTTATGAGTGAGTTTCATGTTTTGCACTCTATTTTTGTGTTTGCTCCTGTTGGGAGGATCTATGAGTAGTAGTTGTGTCTACTGTGTTTTTATTCATCCTTGCTAGTAGTGAAACTAGAGGTGAGTCCTTATTTTTCCATTACGGCGAGCTTTATATGATTTTCATAAGTATTTTGTTTACTAGCTGTGATTTGATACTCCATTGAGATGAGAGTTTAGTTAATATTATGACTACTGTCAGCTGAAATGAGTTAAGGGAGAGATTTCTATTGGCATGATATATTTTCGGTATGAGATTTAGAGTTGAGGGTGAGGTCCTCGTGATATTTGTGACTTGATATATTTAGACTGGGCTGAGTACCGCGGTGAAACTTTTATCAGTATGGGATCTTTGTGATTCGTTCATATGATTTGCTTCTTCCTTGTTATATTACTTTTGGTAAGTCAATATTGATAGAGAGTTATGCCTATGGGCTTGTTTGATAGCTCCCTTATATGTCTCTCTTTTCATATTCATTCATTTTCGTTATGCGCTTATTTAGTTTTGGCTTGCGGGATGTGTGCCAGGTGGCGTTAGCTATGGCTTGGTGATTCGGGTGCCTAATAATGAGGTCTTCGTGTTTATTGCATCATATCAGTATTGTGGGGTTGGGATCAGAGTTCTTCCATATGTGGGGCCAATTGCCAATGTTGAGTTGATTTCAGGCAGCTATTGTGATCAAAAGTGTTATTTGAGCCTATGTGGCATGTGCTGTGTTGTGTGGTCGTTCCTTATGGGCGTGGTCATGCGTTAATGCAGCTGGAAGAGGCTAAGGTCGAATATGGATTTAGAATCAGGTCTTTTGGAAATGAGTAGAAGGTGAGAAATTGAGATAGAAAGCTTATCGGTGGTGATAGAAAGGCTATACTGCAGAGGGATTGTGTTATCAGGCTTATGTAGGTTGGGGTGACATGGGATCACCCGCGGGTGTGTGTTGGAAGTGTGCATTTAGTGATTTGAGGACTTCGAGGCGAGTCTTGGCACGTTCGAGGACGAACGATTGTTTTAAGAGGGGGAGAATGTAACAACCCGACAGATCGTTTTGAGGATTTCAGCTCTGTTCGGTGGCGTAAGGTCATGAACAACTTCGCATTGTATATATCGACCTGTGTGCGTGGTTAGATTCCGTTTCCGGATAATCCGGAGTTGAATTGGGAGAGAATTTTCAAATTTTGAAGCTTAAATGAAGAAAGTTGACCGGAGGTTTGACTTTTGAGTAAACGACCTCGGAATGAGTTTTGGTTAATGTCAACAGCTTCATATGATGATTTTGGACTTAGGCGTGCGTCCGGAATTGGTTTTGGAGGTCCGTAGAATGATTTGAGGCATTTCGGCGAAAGTTAGAATTTCGGCGATTTCGGCCGATAGGTGGAATTTTGATAGCGGGCCCGGAATGGAATTCTGAGAGTGGCTGTAGGTCCGTTGTGCTATTTGGGACATGTCTGCAAAATTTCATGTCGTTCCGGGTGGATTTGATAGGTTTCGGCACGAGTTTGGATATTTGAAGTTTTGGAAGTTTATAAGTTTGATTTTAGGTTGATTAGGTGTTTTGACGATGTTTTTGGGTGTTCCGAGGGTCCGACGGAGTTTATGCGATGATATGTGACCTATTGGTGTAATTGGTTAAGGTCCCGAGGGGCTCGGGATGATTTAAGATGGTTGACGGGAAGTTTAAGGTTTGAAAAAGGCTGTTGGTTCTGCTGTTCTGATGTGGCCGCACCTGCGGACGGGGGACTGCGGGTGCGAGCATCGCAGGTGCGGAAAGGGTCGCAGGTGCGGAAGGAGAGGAGCTGGGCAGCCTTCGCAGGTGCGAACATTCGGGGCGGAGGTGCGATAACCGCAGGAGCGGACCTCGAGCGCAGGTGCGGACCTAGAGCGCAGGTGCGGTTATAATCTCGCACTTGCGACTGCGCAGGTGCGGTTAAGTTGACCGCAGGTGCGGAAGTTCTGGCAGATTCATATAAACAAGGGTTAGCCATTTTCTTCATATTTTGAACTATGGACTTCGGATTTGAGAGCGATTTTTGGGTATTTTCAAGATAATCGAATGGGTAAGTGTTCTTCCACCATAATTAATTATAGCTCATGAATTAGTTCTTATTTTCATCATTTAATTCGTGTTTTGGGTTGATGAAACTTGGATTTTTGAAAGAAAATTTCTAAATTGAAAATTCATGATTTGAATGACCTATTGACATCGGATTTTGATAAATTTACTATGGGTGAACTCGTATCGGGACGGGTAATCAGTTTTTGGTAAATTCGTCGGGTTCCGAGGTGCGGGCTCGGGGGTCGACTTTTAGGTCGATTTTTATAAATTAGTAAAGATTGAAACTTTATCGTTTTGAATAGTCCCTTATATGTTTTTATGTGCATTTTGAAGTTGTTTTAGTTGATTTAAGCCGTCCGGAGGCCTTCCCGTCCGAGAAGTCAAATTTCGAGTACCGGTTATCGTCTTTGAGGTAAGTATCTTGCCTAACCTTGTGTGAGGGAACTACCCCTTAGGATTTGAGTCTTCTATGTTGATTGTAGCCCGAGTACGCGAGGTGACGAGTGCGTACTCGGACTTATTTTCAAATAGGTTGGCCTTTTAGGATTCCTAGGTTCCTATATCTCCTGCGTATAAAGTGGTAACTGTTATGGTTGAGTTTCCTGGTTTCCAGTTTCATCTTCTCCTGTTTGAATTAGATTTTCTTGCTTTCGACTTCCCTAACTGAATATCTCCCTTCCTTACCGTATACTATATTTTCTTCACAAGCTGCCTAATTAATTAGAATTAGTATCATCTAGACATATAATTGTTACCAGGAATTGGAATATATATAGGATTGGTGTCAAGCATGCCCTTGAGTCGTATATGATGATTACATGATTTGCCTTAAATATTACTCAGGTATAGTTGACCATCACCCATATTGGCGGTATTCCCTTGGTGCCTCCTATTGTTGAATATTTGCTTAAGGTGAGATCATTCCGTGAAGTAAATTATTAGGCGAGATTGGTTGATGTTGAATCCTCATTCCTTGTAATTTTATGATCGTTGAGAATCTCCAGGGGAAGTATATTCTTTGGAGTTCATCCAAAGATAGATTAATTGATTGTTCATCCTTTGGATGAGGGCTGGGGTCGCCCCTATCATCAGGGATATTATCATCGATTATCATGCTAATTTGTCCATCTTGAATACCATCAAGTAGTTTCTCTTTGAAAATTATTTTGGTTGTGGTAGTATCAACATTAGGTTGTGTTGGGTCGATATCAGGTGGCATTGGTGGAATACAGGTTGAGGCATTTAGATGTTTCATAGTATTTGGATTTGAGTTTTTTAGAGAGAAGTTGGAGGTTCTCTCACTAGTTATTTAACACTATAAAAAGTATAAAAAGATTATTTTGACATAAATAAAGTAATTATAAATACATATAGGCTATCATTGCAAAATGTGCAATTTTAGCCAAAAAATACAAATATAATTATGACAAATATGTTAAAAATATTAAAACCTAATATGAGTGTAAATGGTGAAATTAGATGATAAAATCATCATAAAATAATTTGTGAGGTAATTAATGAGCATCTATATAATAAAAATGCAGGAATAAATTGATTTAAAACCTTTAAAAATTATAAAAAATTATGAAAAATGCTTGTATATGTTTATAAATCAAGTGATGGTTCATATGCACTATTTTGAAAGTATATATATATATATATAGGGTTATCAGTCTTCTAGAGTGATAAGCTCCGTCTTCTCTCTAAATACCTTCTACCAACACCTAAACCTATGGAATTACCACAACAAACTGAGATGGAACAACCTCTCACCCCTAAAACACTAGACATAAACTCCACTCTTTCTACTGGAGCAACAAACCAAAAAACCTCCTTCAAAGAAATACCACTCTCACTAGAGTACACGACAACAATCGATCAAATGGAATCAGAAGTAGGATTGGAAAATCCTCCATCAACGGAGGTATCCATGGACAAAGATTCTGAAGAAAATATCCTAGATGGCTTAAAGTCAGTCCATCTTACTGAAGAAGACAAAACGCGCATGTATCAACCATGAAAACACTCCTTGATCATTAAACTATTGGGAAAACGCATTCAACATCAATACCTAAAGCAGAAAATTCAAGATATGTGGAAACCAACAAAGAACTTTCCCCTAATCGACCTTGGATGGGACTATTTCATTGTTAAATTTAATAAGGAGGAGAATATGGCTAGGGCACTTCAAAATGGGCCGTGGTTCGTAAATGGCCATTTTCTCTCTATCAAGAGATGGGAACCAAATTTAATAGCAAGCAAGGCTACGCAGGATATATCGGCTATTTGGCTCCGCCTCCCACAGTTACCCACAGAATTCTACGATGCAGTGATGCTAAAGAAAATAGGCAACACCATTGGGCGGCTATTAAAAATAGATGCATGCACTAGTGCAACCTTAAGAGGTAGATATGCAAGATTGTGTGTTGAAATGCCCCTAGATCAACCAGCTCAAACTAGCATCTTCATAAGCAAATGTAAGCAGAAGATCATCTACAAAGGTGAGCATATTCTATGCAAAGCGTGCGGTAGACTAGGCTACACCACTCGTCATTGCACCTACACAAAATTGCCGGTGGCATCGGATGAAACAGTGGCACCAACAACCCCCAACAAAAACCCCATTAAGGAGGAATGTCATACTGTGGACTTTACCAGACAAAGAAGAACCCCTCCAAATCGTGAGAGGAGCAGAAGCCAAGGCAAGACTACGACAAAGCTCCATAACCAAAAAAATCAACAAAGAGAGGACTCAGGTATTAGTGTCAAGATTTTTGAAGCGGCTACGGGTAAGTATCTACACACTCAAAATCTTACATTCAAACCTAAAGACTATGAACACTCTCAACGCTCTACTAATATCACAACCAATTCTACTAACAATGCCCCCCTAAACTTGAACAATGCCACAAGCCCAAGAGGTGGCCAAAATTTAATCAATCATACACAAATCTCCAGCAATAAATTCAGTGCTTTACACGAAGCAACCGAAAATACTATCATCACTCCACATATCCCAAGTGACATGCAAAACGTTCCCACTTCTCCACACTCAAACTTTTTGTTACAACCAAAGAAGCCAGACCATAAGAACGTGCCACGTGTACAAAATGTGGCTGCCAATAATCAATTCCCTACCCCCTCCCAACCTAACCTGTTGGATAACTCTACTGATAACTCAAAAAATACCATGCAAAATCAATTGCATGCACGCATCAAGAAGTCCACAAACGACAAGTCAGCCAACTCCTATCAAACGGACCAACATTTGTCACTACCCACTATCCAAATGGACACTGTAACGGAAGAAAATTAGCACAAAAAGTATATATACACTTACACGCCTACTCCAACCAATAACATGCAAGCTGAATCTTCCATTTCAGATTCACAATCATTTGCCCACCCACAATTGCCTCCCCCAATCACTACTCCTTCTACCCCATTAAAAGAAAATGCCAAGTATGATTTTACCTATACAAAAGAGAAATCGTTTAGCACTACTAACCCACAGAATTCCCAGTCATCCTCTAAACCTTCCAATTATGAAAAACTAAAACAATCCCTTACAACCTCCAAACCTAGTCTATGCAACTCAACCCCAACACCCAGATCACCAACCAGCATCATAGATCGAGCAGGGCCTTCATTGACAAGCACTCTTCTTCACGATGATCCTCCAACGACAAGAGATCATGGTGATCATCCAGAATCCAAGCTTCCTTTATCAAATCGTGACAGAAGGAATGAGACTGATCATGGACAACTACATGAACCACATGTGGTTGTCCAAGATTCTCGATCCTCTAGCCCCCACATTAGCTCCATCTTTTTTCCATACCATGGACAACCATTGGAATCTACCTCAGCACTTCAACCCATTACTCAACATAAACCAAATGTTCAACTTGCCCTTCTCCCAACCACAGGAGATCGTAGAGATGAATCCTCTCCTGTTTCCATGGCAACCCCAACCAATCCAGAACAATCCTCAAATGGCTGCTCAAATGGATCATGCACCAAATTTGGGCCAGGCAGAACAAGGGGTGGAAGAGGTGGTGCTACCACAACCTCTGGGAAGAAGCTCGTTCACCGAAATCTCAAAAATAAGGGATTAAGCCCTTATGCTATTCCCATAGAGGGATGACAAAAAATACATACTCCACTGCCTGACCATCCTACAAAAATGCTCGATAGAGATAACTCCACAACTCACAACAGCCACAACAAAATATGTAGTGTCAATGAACCCAACGCTAAGGGACAGTCACCCCAGGGTAAGGGCTGTGTCAACCCCAATGAAGCCGTCTTTCAAAACTACTCCCCACTTATGAGTACCCCAACTAGTATAATCATTTGGAATGTGAGAGGTGCCAATAATGCTGATTTTCGATGCCACTTCAAAGAAATGATCAATAACCATAATCCTTGCATGGTGGCCTTGTTGGAAACTAAGATGGAGAGTCATGTTAGCCTTAGGAGTGATTTCAACTTTTCTGACCTTATAGAGATACCGACATTAGGAAGAGATGGATGCATTATTATTATGTGGTTGGACTCTATAGTGGATGTGGATTGTGTGAGGAAAACGGATCAAGAACTTCATGCTCTAGTTCAGGTACTCCCTAATCAAAATCCCTGGCTTTTTAGTGCTATTTATGCTAGCACCCATGCAACTCTTAGAAATAATCTCTGGGAAAACCTAAAAGTTATGTTTAACAGTTATAGTGGGCCTTGGTTTATAGGTGGGGATTTTAATGAGGTACTTAGGCAGGATGAAAAATGGGGTGGAAAGTCTATTAGTCAAAATAGGACCTCCAAATTTTGGTCTTGCATTAATCACTGTAACTTAATTGATTTAGGTTTTAAGGGGTGTCGTTACACTTAGTCAAACCATAGGTATAGGAGACACGATCTCATTTTTGAAATGCTTGATAGATGTCTCGCTAATGAAACATGGATAGAATTGTACCCCTATGTTAACATAACACACCTGCCCAAAACATATTCGGATCACAATCTGCTCCTAATCAGGCTAACTAACCCTAATTCCACCATTGTTAACAAATGTTTCCGCCTTGAAAAATATTGGGTCAGTCACCCTGAATTCAGCAAGGTCGTGGAACACAGTTGGAACAATAAAAGCTTCCACAATGCCATTACCTGTTTCCAGCACAATGTGAAATATTGGAGTCTTCATACCTTTGGGAACATCTTTGCTAAAAAGAAAAGAATTCTAGCCAGGCTGAAAGGTATCCAGAACTCCGTTAATTATCAAACTAGCACCTTCCTAAGAAACTTAGAATAGTCGCTCCTTATTGAATATAATAACTCTCTTCGCATTGAAGAAGACTACTGGAAAATGAGATCTTGTATCAATTGGCTTAATGAAGGCGATGGAAACACTAAATTCTTCCATATATCTGTCCTCATTAGGCGTAGACTTAACAAGATCTCTTTCTTCAAATATGAAAATGGCAATTGGATTAATGATCAACAACATCTCATTAATCACACCCATCAATATTTTCAGAACATGTTCATAACCACTAATACTCATAAAGACTAGAAATCTATTAATACTGCCCCAAACATTTTTGCTAATAATGATCTCTCCCCACTGGATAGGCCCCTAGCCACCCAGGAAATCATAACTGCTATCTACTCCTTTAAACCTTATAAGGCCCCAGGCCCTGATGGCATTCAGTCTTTTTTCTATCAAAAACACCGGAACATAGTAAGCCCCTCCATTATAGATTTGTGTCACAAAATCTTGAAAGTGGCCAAATCCCCGACCTAATGAACTATACTCTACTTTTCCTCATCCCTAAGTTTAAAAATGCTAACAATTTGAGGAATTTCCGGCCTATAGGACTGTGCAACACTACTTACAAAATTATCTCCAAAATAATTGTAACCGCATCAAGCCTTTTAATACAATCTCATTAGCCCTTGTCAAGCTAGCTTCCTAAAAGGAAGAAGGGCCAGTGATAATGTTATCATTATCCAGGAAACTATTAATCTTCTTAATAAAATGAAGGGGATTTAAGAAAACCTAGTTATAAAAATTGACTTGGAAAAAGAATTTGACAGGTTAGAATGGTCTTTTGTCTACAGAGCCCTAACTTTCTTTAAATTCCCCCCAAAAATAACCAGACTCATCATGAAATGCATATCCACTAGTAAAATAGTTGTCCTGGTTAATGGTGCCCATACAGATTTTTTTGAACCTACAAGGGGAATAAGGCAGGGTGACTCTATATCTCCCTACATTTTTATCTTGTGCATGGAACTTCTATCCATTTATATTAACCATCAGGTGGACTTATATCTATGGGACCCCGTGAAGCTTAGTAACAAAGGTCCTCACCTTTCCCACTTATTTTATGTCGATGACCTAACCGTAATAGCTCAGGCCAATGTGAAAACTATCAACACCATACATTCTTCCCTGAATTACTTATGCTCCCTATCTAGCCACAAAGTTAATAATTCTAAATCCAAAATCCTCCTTTCCAAATGCTGCCCAAGCACCATTAGAGATTATGCTACAAACTTGCTAAACATTAACCCAACCACGCAGTTTGGTAAATACTTGGGGTTACCTATTTTAAACAACAAACCAAAGCCTTTTGACTATCATTTTGTCATTGATAATATGCGCAATAAATTATCAAGCTGGAAAACAAATTTCCTATACCCAGCTAGGCATACAGTTCTAGCCAAAGCTGTCCTAAACACCATTCCAAATCATGCTATGCAGTACCAAATTGACAAGATTCAACATGACTTTATTTGGGGCACAACAACACAAAATAAAAATATCCACTACATATATTGGAAAGTCGTAACCCTCCCCCAACCCTTAGGGGGCTTAGGAATTCCAAAGGCATCTCATAAAAATAAAGCTACCCTTGCAAGATTAGCATGGAGACTATTTACTAACCCTTCTGCCATGTGGGCCAAGACCCTAATCTAAAAGAACAGTATGAAAAAAAAATGTTAAAAGCACTTCTTTCATCTGGCAAAGCATCCTAAAAGGATGGGAAATCATTGCAAAAGATATCTCATGGGATGAAGGCAATGGTAAATCTATTCACTTCTACGAAAGCAATTGGATCATCAACACACCAAATATCAGATCCAACATTCATGGCCCTTTCAACATAAATGATCACAACCTAACACTCTCTCAAGTTTGGCGGAATGACCAGTGGAATTTGTCACAACTATCCTTTGAACTCCCTGATTGCATAAAAAATAACATATCATCCATATCCCTCACAAACAATGAAGAAGCCATGAATACCACCATTTGGTCTCCAAATCCCAATGGTACTTTCACCACACACTCTGTCCACACTTTGCTCCACCATAATGTCCAACCTCAAAGAGAGTACAATTGGATCTGGAAGCTCCCTACTCTCAACAAGATAAAAAATTTCCTTTGGCAATGCTACAAAAATAGACTACCTACAAAGTCCTACCTACACCATATCAGAGTCTCTAACGATAATTCTTGTTTCAGGTTTAGCCATGCGGAAGAAACCATTGCCCATATATTCCTTTATATCCCAATTGCTCACTCATTCTGGAGCAACCTGGGAGTTGATTCTACCACACTCCCTAGAAATAAGAATTGGCTCCTAGCCATCATGGAACTCCCAATCCCTAATACCCACAATCACTTAACGTGGGAGGAGATCTTCCCTTTTGCGATTTGGCATATATGGCTTAACAGGAATAACAACCAATTCCACTATCTCTCCAACCCTATTAGTTTTGATCTAATCACTATGCGCACCACTAAATTTAAATTCCTAGCTGGTAACTACACTAGCCCTAAGCATAAAATAACTGTCCACATCAAATAGCATCCACCACCTGCTCTAAATTTCAAACTCAATATTGATGGCTCATTTTATGGAAGGCAAAGTACAAGAAGCATTGGTGGGATTATAAGGAACGCCCAAGGAAGTTTTATAGTGGGATTCACCAAAACAGTCAAAACCTATACTTCAACGCATACAGAGTTACTCACACTTCATGCAGGTCTTCAAATCACGGACAATAGAAGCCTGTAACGACCCGACCGGTCATTTTGATCTAGTGCATCATTCAACAGTTTGAGGTAATGAGCAACTTTATTTCAGATATTATGACTCATAGGCATGGTCGGAGTTGAATTTCGGGAAGCTCGGAGTCAAATTGGAAAGACAATTCCCATTTCGGAAGCCTTGAGTTGGAAGAATTGACTAAGATTGGAATTTTGAGTAAATGACCTTGAAATCAAGATTTGAAGGTTCCAGCACATTCGTATGATGATTTCGGACTTGGGCATATATTTGGATCGGGTTTTGGATAACCCGGGTGTGTTTCAGCGTATATTGTGGAAGTCAGCATTTTAGAAGAAATTTCCTAAGTCTAGGTTCAAGTTCATTTCAGTGATATTGATGTCCATTTGGGATTCCAAGTCTAGGAATAGCTCCGTATGGTGATTCTGGAGTTGGAAGCGCGATCAGAAGTGAATTCAGATGTCCGTAGGTTATTTTGAAGTCATTTGGCTAAAGATAGAAATTTGAAAGTTTTTGAGAAATCTGACCGGAAGTGGAAATTTTGATATTAAGGTTGGAATGCGATTCTGGAATTTGGAACTGGTACGTAATGTTGAATATGACTTGTGTGCAAAATTTGTGGTCAATCGGACGTGAATTGATAGGTTTCGGCATCGGATGTAGAAGTTTGAAATTTCTAAGTTCTTAAAGCATGAATTAGAGAGTGATTCATTGTTTTGATGTTATTTGATGTGATTTGAGGCCTTGATCAGGTCCGCATTATGTTTTGGAACAAGTTGGTGTAATTGGACGGGGTCCCAGGGGCCTCGGGTGGATTCCGAGTGGTTAACGGATCAAATTTAGAGTTGAGGGAAAGCTAAAGTTTGCTGTCATCTGGAGTGACCACACCTGCGCGGTTCTGGACGCAGGTGCGGCTGTTGTGTCGCAAGAGGGGAAAAGGGGAGGCTGGGCTGGGGCCGTAGGTGCGAGGTTATTTTCGCACCTGCGAAGGCGCAGGTGCGGACGAGGGAGCGCATGTGCGGATTCGGCTGGGGAAAGAGGAAGCCGCAGGTGCGGGAGTATGGGCGCACCTGCGGGCGCGCAGGTGCGAGCGTAATCACCGCATGTGAGGAAGTGCTTGAGGTAGTGTGTGTTTTAAAAATGGGAGATTGGCCATTTCTCTCATTTCTTTCATTTGGCTTGGGGGATTTTGGAGAGCTCAAGGAGGGATTTTCATCAAGGAACACTAGGTAAGTGATTTCTTCCCATTTCTAAGTTAAATATGTGGTCTTGCATGGAATTAGACATGCAAATTAGTAGAATTATGGGATTTGTCAGGGGAAAACCTAGAATTTGGTATTTTGGATTTTTATCACGAATTGAGCACAAAAATTAGAGTAAATTGTATATTTGAGCTAGTAAGACTATAGGTAGATTTTATCTTCGAGAAATTTTGGAATTCGGGCACGTGGGCCCGAGGGCATTTTTGTCAATTTTTCGAGCGGAGTTGGGAATTGACATAATTAGAATGGTTACAAGTAATAGAGTGAATTTTCATTGGTTTGCCCATTATTTGGATAGTTTTGGGGCGTTGTGCGTCAATTTGAGTCGTCTGAAGGGCTTGGAGGCCGGTTATGAATCTTCGGAGCGAGGTAAGTCTCCTTTCTAACTTTGTGAGGGGGAATTGTCCCCATAGGTGAACTAATTGAAGAAGTGCTACTATTTTCGGGGGCTACGTACGTACGAGGTGACAGGAGTCCGTGCGTAGCTACTATTATGCTTGTGTATGGGTAGTCTAGGACCTACTAGCATGCCTTACTTGTTATACGTGTGATCTTGCTAATCATAATAGACTGTTAATATTATTGAATTAGAAATTGAATACCTAAGAAGGTTGAGTGTACTTTTCTTAATCATTTAGAAAGAGAATTTATTCTTCCTTGCATAATTGTATTCCTGATAAAGTTGTAACATTTAAAAACCTTATCAAACTTGGCAAATGTGTTTCCAGAAATGATTTAAATACTATCTTCATGTTCATTTAAAGAGAATTTTATCACTTCCTTGAGAAAGTGTTTTCCGGATAAAAATGTGGCTTTATTATGTGAATATGTGTATCTATGAGTACCTGAGTCGCATGTATGATTCGCGAGCAGGATAACTCTATTATATATATATATATATATATAATAGAGTTATCCTGCTCGCGAATCATACATGCGACTCAGGTACTCATAGATACACATATTCACATAATAAAGCCACATTTTTATCCGGAAAACACTTTCTCAAGGAAGTGATAAAATTCTCTTTAAATGAACATGAAGATAGTATTTAAATCATTTCTGGAAA
>ML257309.1:37550-70482 GCA_005239495.1 Nicotiana undulata
CATATATATATATATATATATATATGACCGCGTCGCATGATCGATTCGCGAGCGGGGAAAATAGATTCATCTATGGTTCGACCCGTTCGACCCTTCGGAAGTGCAAATTTTATTATTGTTGGTACGCGCCTTTCGACCCTCGGCATTTCTTGCGCATGATGATTGTTGCGTACTTTCTGTGATTATTACCTGTTTACTAGACTGAGAATTATAAATTGTCAACTAAAATGACGAAGATTTAAAGTATTAAATGTTAAAGAAGTTGCTATTTCTTATCACTACTTAATAAATTGCCTGTGATATCTATGCATATTGTCGCCCTTTATTTTAATTAAATTGACCTCTAGCAAGTGTCAAATTTTACCTCTCGTCACTACCTCTTCGAGGTTAGGTGGGAGACTTACTGAGTACATGTTGTTTTCGTACTCATGCTACACTTGCTGTGCATTTTTATTGCACAAGTACATCCATATATAGTGGCCCTGCTTGACGCAGTGATGTGGTGGACTTGAAGACTTAGACGAGCTGCACCATCCGGAGACAACCCGCACCCGACAGAGTCTCCCTCAGATGTATTGTACTTTATTTTAAATTCCTTGTCCAATTTGTACTCCTGAAAAGTATTTAGTATATGTATAATTCTTAGAAATTTGCTCATGCACTTGTGTCACCGAGTTCTGGGAATGTGTTTGGGATGTATTTTATTAAACTGGATTGTTAATCTATCATATTTACTTAACGAATTTTTATTCACTTGTTATGTAATGAAATGAAAAGCAACAAATTTCAAACGCTAAAATGGGAATTTAAGTTAATCATTTGTTGTTGGCTTGCCCATCACAACTTTAATGGATTTTGGGTCGTGACAACGTGGTATCAGAGCACTAGGTTCCCTTAGGTTTCACGAATCATGAGCAAGTCTAGTAGAGTCTTGCAGATCGGTACGAAGACGTCTGTACTTATCTTCGAGCGGCTACAGGGCTGTAGGATTACTTCCCTTCTTGATTCCTTATCGTGCGATTTGATTCCTTTGAGGTTGATGCCTACGTTTTTTCTTACTCAATCGTACGCGTCGCGAAGCACTTGCTATGAATCGAGGATTTTAGAAATTTAAATGATGCTACGGATATGGTGTGAGATGTTTTCCATGTGTAGTAGGTTGGGGCTGTTGTTGTTGCCCTGTAGAAGGATATTATGTTTTTGCAGCTCAGTAGCTGTGTTTCTGAGAGCTTTGAGGCTATGCTCAGGTTGTTATGATGCTTACGCGGTGTTGATATGATGGTAGGGTGCTTGCCCATATGCCGGGGCAATGAATGAATTGAAGGGAGGTCTTCTCGGAGCGTAATTTTGAGATTTCAGTATTTTAGTTCCGGCGGAGGAAGGGCAATTGGGCTATGAATGTTCAAATTTGGGTGGTAAAATAATAATACCTAGTGTTTTCAAGTGAGGCGGAATTTTCATCGGTAAAGTGATATCGTCGTCTTTGATCAAATGGAATGTGTTAAGTTCGTCGGTGCTATAGTTTCTTCGGTTGCATGGGGTCAAAGTATTGTGAAGTATTGAAGAAGCGGCTGTCAGAGACCGTGGTGTGCGGTAGTTCAGTATTGAATAAGTATTGCTATGAAGGTAGCTCGAGAAAGATGATCTTCGGAGAGTTTGAAGTCGTGGTGACCTACTGGTTTAAGAGCTACAGAGAAGGATATTGAATTGAGGCAACAATTGGGTAGCATACGATGTAGGAAGACACGTGAGAAGTGTCAGGCGGCGGCTAAATTTCAAAAAAGGGCCAGGTGTAAGAAAAGGAAGTCAGGTAGTGCTTAAAGGAATAAGTTTAACTGAAGTGGGAGAGTGGCAGCGTAGCATATGAGTTCAGTGGTAAAACAACTGCCTATCTTGAGGAGAAGTCTGGAGTGATTTGAGAATTTCAGTGGACGGTGATTGGGTCCACGAGCTTAAATTGAAATGCTGATTATTTCGGCAGAAGGATTGGATACAACAGAGAAGAGTTGTTAAGGATGAAGAAGGATACAATATGGCGGTGAATTTGAAGATATTGCCGCGCATTTAATAGATGTCCATGAGGAGCGGACAGACTGGTAAAGTTAGTAATGAAGAAGGGCGTAGGATGGGGTATTGATGTCATAGAGATTGTGAAGTACAACATCGTCGGAAGATGTCAGTTGGTAATTTCCGCAGGAAGGCTATCTCCTGTGGGCAGGTTAGCGATCGGGTGGTTGGCAAGTTTCTGCGGGGGATTCCAGTGGCTACTCGGTAGGAGGCTGGATGCGTGAATGATGCAAGAAAATTTGAGTATTCGTGGAATGCCAACGGAAGAATTTAGGAGAATTTGACGGGTTGGTTGAGCAAGATCATGTCAGCAAAGAAGAAAGGATTTCGGTGAGGTCTAGAGTGGTGCAAGGAGCAACTTCAAGCTAAGTGGGAGAGTCCCACCGCCTGCAATTGGGTTGCAGGATTATCTTCTCATGGGGTTGCGGATTATCGGCGTGTTGGCAAGTTATTACAGCTAAGAGGAGAGAAGGAAAATGGTAATTGCGCATGAGATTGAGAAATGTGTGCAAAGGTTGGCCCTATTGGACTAGGGTTAGGCTTTGGAGGATTCAGAATTTATGCTTAAGGCATAGGCGAGTTGTAAGGGTAGTGATGCAGTCACGTTCTTCATTGAGAGAGTGTTCGTGTGCTAGAAGAGCCTTGGAATTGATTGTATTCGGGGTGAAGTCAGAGTGGGTGACTCTCAATAGCGGTCCTAATGAATTCGAAAGTTAAGAATGCGGTGTTTAAGGGTTTCAGGAAACAGTATGATTAAAAATCGAGCTTTTGCAGCGTAATTTCTGAGGAAGGGAAAAATGGTTGGAGGGCTCTATATTATTTTCAGCGTGCAGGATAGTATTGGAGGAGTGAGAGAAATACACTCCGGATTGTGGAAAGATTATCAGGAGGGTTATATTAGTCAAAGTTGTGAATGCGCACAAGGAGGGTATGAGACAGTTATGGGATTGAGACAACATGGTCTCGTGAATCAAGGCCACTCGGGAGGAGTGATGATTGAGTCTGTTATGTGTTGAATGGGGTTACTATTATTTCTGAGGCAATTAAGGATGATTAAAATAAGATAGATTGGTTAGCCATGGTTGAAATGGCACACGTACGAAAATTATCAGTTCCCTTAGTGTGATTGAGTTATGCATGTGGTTCGTGCCGGTGGTGCGAGGCTTGTCAGCCGCCGTAATAGATTTTATTTGGAAGCATTCAAGTATTATGGTTGTCAGGTGTAGGCGGATCCCGGAAGGATTATGGTGGTGTAGACTATTCCTCGAGAATTTGCCTGTTTTGGTGATTGTGAGAATTCACTTGTGTGTTGTTGTGGTTCTCTTGAGTTGAGGTAAGTAAAAGGTTTCTATATGATTAAGTGTTCTCCCTATTAGTGGTTCAGGAGTTATGATGTAATTCCTATGCTATTTCATATTGGCATGTTTGGTGCAGTAAGCAATATGGAGCTGGAAGTAAGGATCGAGGTTGCAGTTCGGTGTTGCCAAGGATATCATGAGCTCAGATGAGCAAGAAAAAGGGATTCAAGTGTTTAGAATAAACTGGTGTTGTCTTCAGTGTCACCTAAGATCGGTGTTTGGTGAAAGATGCTTTGTATCCTGGTTATGGGTTCTTGATTTGTTTTACAACGTTAGCGTGGTCAGCGGTATGGATGTGCAGGCTTGTTACCTTGTGTGGAAGGACGTAGGAGCATGCCCACGGGAAGATCATATGAGTGTGACATGTAGTCACTTAACGGATTGAAGATTCAGACCGAGTATGAAGAAGTGTAATATGACTTATTTGAGAATTTATGCCTGGAAGGTGTTCCGTTCATCTTTATTGCGGATTGTGGGGTGTAGTTCCGGCTATTATGGTAGTTCTTGCGTGTTATGGGAGAAATGGGTTATTATGGACCCAGGTAAGGCTATTAGCCTAGTTCAGTGCGAGCAAAATTGACTTGAGGGTTGTGAATGGATTCAAATATGGTTGTAGGCTCCATGTGAGTCAGGTGTGTTCATTTCAGTATAGCGCTTTTCGGGGAGGGGTATTAGAACATTAGGTGTTGTTCCACCCTCGTCCATTTCATGTAATATTATGATTGTGCCGTGCGAGTTGTGAAACGGCTTGATAATTTCCTATGTATTGAGATTCAACGTAGTGATGATGTTATGTGAGAAGGAGAGCTCTTGAGATTCAGAGTATATATCGCACCTCAGTTGTGCTTAAGTTTTGTAGTATATGGCTCTATCAATCTCCCCAGGATGGTATTATGACTTAGCGTGCTCGTGACCGATATTCAGTAACTTGTAATAGTGAGCAATTCAGCCCCGTGTATATCTCCTTATGTGAATTTTATGATGGGATCGGGTGGCATGCCGCCACGGGTATGTTATTTGGATCGGGTTGCGCGCCGCAACAGGGTGATGTTGAGTAAGGTTCTTATATTTATTTTTCTTGCGTTTTACTTCCTATTTTCTGAGGAAAGTTCATATTAGTTGCGTGAGCCGAGTAGTCCCTTCTTGAGTCATTTCATTATGTATCAAGTTCGAGTTGTGGCCTATTGGCGCATGGTGGCATCGTGTGAGACTGTTGGTCATGTCTGGGGTGATTGGTTGTCTGAGCAATTCATACTGGGTGAGATGAGATTATGGTATCAGGGACTCGATGCGATGAGATTTTGTGAAGTACATTAAATGACAATTACCATTATTTGGTTCGTAATGAGATGATGATTTTGTCAAGAGGGAAGATTCAACGTTTGGTTAACTCTGCAGTTGGTTAGAAATATCTACACATCTCCTCCGTTGTGGTGGTATCTTCAGCATATTCAGAGGATGTATATATATATATATATATATATATACATCCTCTGAATATGCTGAAGATACCACCACAACGGAGGAGATGTGTAGATATTTCTAACCAACTGCAGAGTTAACCAAACGTTGAATCTTCCCTCTTGACAAAATCATCATCTCATTACGAACCAAATAATGGTAATTGTCATTTAATGTACTTCACAAAATCTCATCGCATCGAGTCCCTGATACCATAATCTCATCTCACCCAGTATGAATTGCTCAGACAACCAATCACCCCAGACATGACCAACAGTCTCACACNTCATTGGGAGCATCAGATTCATGGAATTGTGGACATTAAGGTTCAGGGAATGTCATTGTGGTTAGATGATGAATTATGCGGTGCATAGTGCTAATTCAGTAAAGGTATGCAGTCATGTTCTGGTACATTGTGTGGTAGTTGATACGATGTTCATATATTGGAAACAGGCATGTCAGAGAATTTCAGGTGTTGGAACTGGGTTCTGAGTTTATTGTTTGGATGAAAGAGAATATCTTCAGATTTGATCGAGCTAAGGTGCTCAACTGGGTTGTGGTAGCACGGGCAGGTGCACGAGGTGTTAAACAGTGATTTCAGATAACCCAGAGCAGTTCTTGTCACGTTCGAGGATGAACGTATGTTTAAGTGGGAGAGAATGTAATGACCCGACCAGTCGTTTTAAGCTCTAGTGCGTCATTCAGGAGTTTGAGGTCATGAGCAACTTCGTTTCAGGTATTATGACTCGTAGGCGTGGTCAGAGTTGAATTTCGGGAAGCTCCGAGTCAAATTGGAAAGAAAATTCCCATTTCGGACGCCTTGAGTTGGAAGAATAGACTAAGATTGGAATATTGAAAAAATGACCTCGGAATCGAGATTTGAAGGTTCCAGCAGGTTTGTATGATGATTTCAGACTTGAGCATATGTTCGTATCGGGTTTTAGATAACCCGAGAGTGTTTCGGCGTATATTGTGGAAGTCAGCATTTTAGAAGAAATTTCCTAAGTCTGGGTTGAAGTTCATTTCAGTGATATTGATGTCCGTTTGGGATTCCGAGTCTGGGAATAGCTCTGTATGGTGATTCTGGAGTTGGGAGCGCGATCAGAAGTGAATTCGGATGTCCGTAGGTTATTTTGAAGTCATTTGGCTAAAGATAGAAATTTGAAGGTTTTTGAGAAATCCGACCGGAAGTGGAAATTTTGATATCGAGGTCGCAATGCTATTCCGAAAGTTGGAGCAGGTCCGTAATGTCGAATATGACTTGTGTGCAAAATTTGGGTTCAATCGGACGTGAATTGATAGGTTTCGGCATCGGATGTAGAAGTTTGAAATTTCAAAGTTCATAAAGCTTGAATTGGAGAGCGATTCGTTGTTTCGATTTTATTTGATGTGATTTGAGGCCTCGAGCAGGTCCGCATTATGTTTTGGAACAGGTTGGTGTAATTGGACGGGGTCCCGGGGGTCTCAAGTGGATTTCGAGTGGTTAACGGATCAAATTTGGAGTTGAGGGAAAGCTGAAGTCTGATGTCATCTGGTGTGACCGCACCTCCGAGGTTCTGGCCGGAGGTGCGGCTGTTGTGTCGTAGGAGCGGAAAAGGGGAGGCTTGGCTGGAGCCACAGGTGCGAGGTTATTTTAGCACCTGCAAAGGCGCAGGTGCGGACGAGGGAGCGCAGGTGCGGATCCGGCTGGGGAAAGAGGAAGCCGTAGGTGCGAGAGTATGGGCGCACCTACGGGCACGCAGGTGCGGGCGTAGTCACCACATGTGCAGAAATGCTGGAGGCAATGTGTGTTTTAAAAACGGGAGATTGGCCATTTCTCTCATTTTTTTCATTTGGCTTGGGGGATTTTGGAGAGCTCAAGGAGGGATTTTCATCAAGCAACACTAGGTAAGTGATTTCTTACCATTTCTAAGTTAAATATGTGGTCTTGCATGGAATTAGACATGCAAATTAGTCAAATTATGGGATTTGTGAGGGTAAAACCTATAATTTGGTATTTTGGATTTTTATCACGAATTGAGCACGAAAATTAGAGTAAATTGTATATTTTAGCTAGTAAGACTATTGGTAGAGTTTATCTTCGAGAAATTTCGGAATCCGGGCACGTGGGCCCGAGGGCATTTTGGTCAATTTTTCGAGCGGAGTTACGAATTTATATAATTTGAATTGTTACAAGTAATAGAGTGAATTTTCATTGGTTTTCCCGTTATATGGATAGTTTTGGGGCGTTGTGCGTCAATTGGAGTCTTCGGAAGGGCTTGGAGGCCGGTTATGAATCTTCGAAGCGAGGTAAGTCTCCTTTCTAACTTTGTGAGGGGGAATTGTCCCCATAGGTGAACTAATTGAATAAGTGCTACTATTTTCGGGGGCTACGTACGTACGAGGTGACGGGAGTCCATGCGTAGCTACTATTATGCTTGTGTCTGGGTAGTCTAGGACCTACTAGCATGCCTTAATTGTTATACGTGTGATCTTGCTAATGATATTATACTTTTAATATTATCAAATTAGAAATTGAATACCTAAGAAGGTTAGAGTGTACTTTTCTTAATCATTTAGAAATAGAATTTATTCTTCCTTGCATAATTGTGTTCCTGATAAAGTTGTAACATTTAAAAACCTTATCAAACTTGGCAAATGAGTTTCCAAAAATGATTTAAATACTATCTTCATGTTCATTTAAAGAGAATTTTATCACTTCCTTGAGGAAATGTTTTTCGGATAAAAATGTGGATTTATTATGTGAATATGTGTATCTATGAGTACCTGAGTCGCATGTATGATTCACGAGCATGATAACTCTATTATATATATATGACCGCGTCGCATGATCGATTTGCGAGCGGGGAAATAGATGCATCTATGGTTCGAGCTGTTCGACCCTTCGGCAATGTACATTTTAGTATTGTTGGTCCGCGTCGTTCGACCCTCGGCATTTCTTGCGCAGGATGATTGCTGCGTACTTTCTGTGATTATTACCTGTTTACTGTCCTGGGAATTATATATTGTCAATTGAAATGACGAAGATTTAAAGTATTAAATTTTAAAGAAGTTGCTATTTCTTATCACTACTTAATAAATTTCCTATGATATCCATGCTTAGTGTCGCCCTTTATTTTTATTAAATCGACCTCTAGCAAGTGTCAAATTCGACCTCTCGTCACTACCTCTTCGAGGTTAGGCGGGAGACTTACTGAGTACATGTTATTTTCGTACTCTTGTTACACTTGTTGTGCATTTTTATTGCACAGGTACATCCATAGATAGTGTCCCTGCTTGACGCAGTGATGTGGCTGACTTGAAGACTTAGACGAGCTACACCATCCGGAGACGACCCGCAGCCGACAGAGTCTCCCTCAGATGTATTGTACTTTATTTTAAATTCCTTGTCCAGTTTGTACTCCGGACAAGTATTGTAGTATATGTATAATTCTTAGAAATTTGCTCATGCACTTGTGTCACCGGGTTCTGGGAAAGTGTTTGGGATGTATTTTATTAAACTGTATTGTTAATCTATCGTATTTACTTAACGAATTTTTATTCACTTGTTATGTAATGAAATGAAAAGCAACAAATTTCAAACGCTAAAATGGGAATTTAAGTTAATCATTTTGTGTTGGCTTGCCCGACAGTGGTGTCCGGCGCCATCACGACCTTAATGGATTTTTGGTCGTGACAAAGCCTAACCCCCTTGGAGATCGAAACCGACTCAACAGATATAATCTAATTATTGGATCACTATAGTTTCCCAACCTATACTAGGAATGTTTCAGAATGCAGGTGATCCGACATACTTTCCGTAAAGGGAACAAGGTTGCCCACTTTTTGAGCAAGTTAGGATCCAAACTTCTCAACCCGCCTGGCATATGCATTTTGGACTCACGACCACTAGCGACAAAGAAGACAATCGATGAAGACAAGCATGGTATACCTAATACTAGGCTTATTTCTATTTCTACGTGTAACAAACTTGCTATGTTTGAAAACCTAAGTATTATTAGTGCTGCTAGCTCTAACAATGTAATATCTTAACTTCTATTAATATAATTATCCACTTCTCCAAAAAGAAGAAAGTGTATATATATATATATATATATATATATATATATATATATACACTTTCTTCTTNCAATCCGAACTAAGCAAGCTTTCCCTAGATTTTGCTACACGTTAGATATCCACATAGGTAAAAGTCACGACCCCATTCTCTTTTAACAACTGAAAAACCCAATAAAAATATTGTCCTTAATTTCAATTATTGCAATCATTAGAGTAAAGATAGAAGTAGAATCAAACCCAAACTTGTGGAAGTGTAATTAGATTCAAAGCCCGCATCTATCTGATATAAACCTAATTCCAAACATTAATTCCCCGTGGATTTGATCCTGACCTTAGTTGGGTTAAAACTGCATCGATCACCTCGCTACTCAATAGTAGTGTAGGCTTGGACTCTATCAATGTTTGGCGCCGTTGCCGGGGAGTTAGACGGTCTTAGCTATATATCTAAGTATTTGTGTGTTTTGTTTTTATTTCCTTCCGTTTTTCTAATTTTGTTTGTGAATTGCTTTTAGGTACCAAATGGATCTTAACAACGAGGCCCTAAAAAATGTACCACTGTGGGAGGAGGTAGATGACGAACAAGTGGATGAGGTTCATCTTTAACCTCAAGTGCAAAGGAGAGGCCGCCTGCCTCATAACAACATCCCAAAACCCTCCCCCATCTTCTCCAAGGGAAGCACACCGGGTATTACCCAACGAAGGCTATGCGAGCGCAATAGTCCCGCCCCAGATTAGGGTGGGCAACTTTCAATTAACCAATGTCATGCTTACACTGTTGGAACAACTATTGATACCCAATTTTTCCCTATATTGTTTTCAAAATGCATATCTATCTTCAAAATAGTACATGAGCGTAAACTAATATTTTTCCATAATTTCTGCATTTTTCTAAGGATTTTTATTAATTTATCCCAATATTTTTTATTATATAAATAATTACTAATTGCATCACAAATGGCTTTATAACAATTTTATGGCTTAATTTTACCATTTACATTTATACTAAGATTTAATTATTTCATAAATAGCCACATTTACATTTTTAGGATTATAATTGCAGTAACTTTGCAATAATAGCCCATGTATGCATTGTTACATTATTTTACCAGAAAAATAGCTTTCTCTATTTTTATAATATTAAGTAATTTTAAACCATTTTTATGCATGAAAATCATTTTTTATAATTTATTAATTATTTTTACAAATTATTTTACTAATTAATTGGGTATTTAACAATAGCCCTTTAATTCATTTTAATTTTCGGACCTAACCAATTACACCAGCCCAAATACCTTACAAACTTAGCCCAATCCTCCCAAGCCCAGTTCTGTATCTACCCGACCCAAAAACCCTCTCTAATCGTTGTTGTTGATCTCTAAGATCAACGGTCCACGTTATTTCTTTCCTTTTTTAATCAAAACTAACCCTAAACCCCCTCATTTCCCTTTCCCCCGCCGTCTTCGTTTCCCTAACCCCTCCCCTTCTCTCTCAAGCGCTCCCTAAAAACCTAACTGCCGTCACCGGCAAAACTTCCCGTCTATGGGGTTTCTCTGTATTTTATGGCCCTTGTCGGCCCTCTACATCTTCTGGTTGTTCGATTACATTGATTTCTAAGAGAATCTCAAAGAGATTCAACCTGGTTTAGTTCGAAACCTTTCTCACAGGCCTGTCTACGGCCATTTCTGTTTGTGAGTACTATTTTTTTCCTATTCATGGTTCGTAACTGTGGTTTTAGACCAATTTTCATTTCATCTATGTCATCTTCGAAAACCCTAATCTTATAACTACTCGGGTCTGTTCANTGGTCGTGACAAAGCCTAACCCCCTTGGAGATCGAAACCGACTCAACAGATATAATCTAATTATTGGATCACTATAGTTTCCCAACCTATACTAGGAATGTTTCAGAATGCAGGTGATCCGACATACTTTCCGTAAAGGGAACAAGGTTGCCCACTTTTTGAGCAAGTTAGGATCCAAACTTCTCAACCCGCCTGGCATATGCATTTTGGACTCACGACCACTAGCGACAAAGAAGACAATCGATGAAGACAAGCATGGTATACCTAATACTAGGCTTATTTCTATTTCTACGTGTAACAAACTTGCTATGTTTGAAAACCTAAGTATTATTAGTGCTGCTAGCTCTAACAATGTAATATCTTAACTTCTATTAATATAATTATCCACTTCTCCAAAAAGAAGAAAGTGTATATATATATATATATATATATATATATATATATATATACACTTTCTTCTTTTTGGAGAAGTGGATAATTATATTAATAGAAGTTAAGATATTACATTGTTAGAGCTAGCAGCACTAATAATACTTAGGTTTTCAAACATAGCAAGTTTGTTACACGTAGAAATAGAAATAAGCCTAGTATTAGGTATACCATGCTTGTCTTCATCGATTGTCTTCTTTGTCGCTAGTGGTCGTGAGTCCAAAATGCATATGCCAGGCGGGTTGAGAAGTTTGGATCCTAACTTGCTCAAAAAGTGGGCAACCTTGTTCCCTTTACGGAAAGTATGTCGGATCACCTGCATTCTGAAACATTCCTAGTATAGGTTGGGAAACTATAGTGATCCAATAATTAGATTATATCTGTTGAGTCGGTTTCGATCTCCAAGGGGGTTAGGCTTTGTCACGACCAAAAATCCATTAAGGTCGTGATGGCGCCGGACACCACTGTCGGGCAAGCCAACACAAAATGATTAACNCATTTATACTAAGATTTAATTATTTCATAAATAGCCACATTTACATTTTTAGGATTATAATTGCAGTAACTTTGCAATAATAGCCCATGTATGCATTGTTACATTATTTTACCAGAAAAATAGCTTTCTCTATTTTTATAATATTAAGTAATTTTAAACCATTTTTATGCATGAAAATCATTTTTTATAATTTATTAATTATTTTTACAAATTATTTTACTAATTAATTGGGTATTTAACAATAGCCCTTTAATTCATTTTAATTTTCGGACCTAACCAATTACACCAGCCCAAATACCTTACAAACTTAGCCCAATCCTCCCAAGCCCAGTTCTGTATCTACCCGACCCAAAAACCCTCTCTAATCGTTGTTGTTGATCTCTAAGATCAACGGTCCACGTTATTTCTTTCCTTTTTTAATCAAAACTAACCCTAAACCCCCTCATTTCCCTTTCCCCCGCCGTCTTCGTTTCCCTAACCCCTCCCCTTCTCTCTCAAGCGCTCCCTAAAAACCTAACTGCCGTCACCGGCAAAACTTCCCGTCTATGGGGTTTCTCTGTATTTTATGGCCCTTGTCGGCCCTCTACATCTTCTGGTTGTTCGATTACATTGATTTCTAAGAGAATCTCAAAGAGATTCAACCTGGTTTAGTTCGAAACCTTTCTCACAGGCCTGTCTACGGCCATTTCTGTTTGTGAGTACTATTTTTTTCCTATTCATGGTTCGTAACTGTGGTTTTAGACCAATTTTCATTTCATCTATGTCATCTTCGAAAACCCTAATCTTATAACTACTCGGGTCTGTTCAGATCCATTTAGATCTAAAACGTTTTAAGTGTTATTTGGTATTTTTCCTCAAAAATCTTTTGTTTTTGTTATTACTATTTCGATTACAGTGCTTTTCTGTAATTAGGGTTTTGTTCTAAGTTTTCTTCAAAAGGAGTTTTGACTTCAAGTGTTCGAATTTGATTATTCTCTACTGGTTTGACTAATTTTTGTGTATGCTTTTTAAACCCTAGGTGTTTTCGGTTTATTGCACTAATTACTTCAATCTTTTTCCGTTACTTGTTTATTTCTGTCAATCGAATATATTGACTGATTTTATTTAGGGTTCGAATAATATTTTCCTGTTAGATCAGTATCTCTCTGTGATTTACCTAATTTTCCTTATTTGTGATTTTGATTAGTAATACTTGCCTTAATTAAACTATCAGTATGATTTAGGGGTTTAATTGACTCCTATATGGCATATGACTGATTTGTTTCCTTATTTGAACCATAATTTGTACCATTAATTGACTCTCCCTATTCTAAGCGGTCTCTCCCGGATTTTCGGTATGATTTTAGTTGGTTAATTCCCCAATTAACTGGTTGATTTATTTGGTTACCCTGTTTTATGAACTCTGAGTTATTCTTGCCTTATTTGTTGACCTTACTAAGTTCTATATAAACTTTCATTCTTATTCTTCTAAACGCACGAACACAGTTCAGAAATACACACACAAACTTTGCTCTTATTCAGACCTTTCTGCTACTTGTGTTTACTACATTGTCTAGCCGGCTGAAAGCCAAGGCTAGACCACTGAATTCTGCATACTTTCACCTTCTATTTGCTATCTTCAACTGTTATGTTTCCATTCCTAATATCATTTATTTTGTTATGAAGCTTAAACCTATGTGCTTTCTTGTATGTTGCTTTACTTCTGTTGAATCCATGTCTTTTCTGTATTTTAATTAGCATGACTGCTTTTGCCTTTCCTGTTTATTGGCTTCAACTAGTATGTCTACTGCTGTGTAATTGAACCTATATCTTCCTTGATACCAGTCAACATGACTACTTCTGTATTTATGTCTATGTCTTACGGCTTTTAATCAGCATGATTACTTCTGTAGTTAGGTATTTGTCTTTCCCGTCTATTGCTTTAAATCAACATGATTATTTCTGTTGCTATATCCTATCCAGTATTGTGTAATATGGTTATTAAGTTTATGTGCTTCCTATTTTTTGGCTCTTGATCAACATGTCTATCCTTGTTGAGTGTTGTGGAATCTGGCTGTGAACCAGCTTTGTGTTAACTAGCATGCTTTCCTTCCTGACCAGCTTTATGTGTTCCTGATTCAGGACTTCTATGTTCCCAACCCCTTCTACCCTTCTCTGTCTAGTTTATAGCATACTATATGACCACTTAGTGTTAATTAATGAACTAGGTCAAATCTAGGCAATGTGAAACTTTTCTTGAAGTGGTTGTGATCCTATTTTGTCCCTTGTCTGATTACTGGAAGTCTTTATTTGGACTCAGAGTGTTGCAATGACTCTGTTGACTCCTGTTTTACTTCTAAACTGTTTTCTTAAAACTATTTCTATTTTTTTCAAGCACTATTTTCAACTCCCACTCTTAGAATATCTAGGGTCCTGGCCTCTCCAGTGTGAGCACTGCCTAGGAGTCCATGAGACTCCTCCGAACATTTGAAACACTGGGGATGGCTCTTCCACACTTATGCACAAAACGGTTTCTTTAAATGGTTTCTGGTGTGAGCATTGCCCGGGGTCCTTGAGGCCCTTGGGAACTTTGACACACCGGAATACAATTTGGTGTACTATGAGATGTCGTCATAATTCAGTCTTGGTTGAAGGCCTGGCTATCCAGGTTTACTCTTGGGCCTATCCAGGCTCCCTATAGTATAGTAATTTCCTTCTGTAATTTATTTATATCTGGTCTGTAATAATAATGATTCTTGTAAAACAGATATTGAAATGGGAGGGATTTTTATATATACTTTGTGGGAATCGGGTAGAAATCATGCCCCCTAGGATTGCTATGATTATCTACATGCATTAGAAACCATGCTTGTAGGATTGTTATGTGCATTAGAAAATATGTTTATAGGGCTTATCTTACTATTGGTTCCATTCTAAAAAAAGGTTCTACATTCTCACACTTGCATTAGAAATCTAGTTCCTAGGTCATTATCAATTGTGCCTTAATAATCATGTTCACAAACTTTTCTATGTGCATTAGAGATCATATTTCTAGGACTTTTACTACACTCGCTTAAATACCATGCCCATAGTTTAAACGCATAAAAATCAGTTTTGTCACCTAGCCATCGTGCCTATAAGGAATAAGCATAAAAACAATCTCAACACTTAGACATCATGCTTGTAGAGATAAACATGTATAATCAGTTCTGTAACGCATGTGATCATTCTTCAGCACCTAGACAACATATAGGTCTAATGAATAAAAATTGCCTGCTTAAAGTGAATCACTGGTTTAGAATCAGGGTCCTGATTAATGTTTAGGTGACATGTTCATAGGATACTGTTGATCCACACCTAGGCAAGCCTATAGGTCAACTAAAATTCTGAGGTTTAAATCTGTGTTTTGTTTGACTGCTTATAAACTGCCCAGATTCAAGAAGTGATAAAATCAGTAGGCAAACTGATTAGGTATTCACTGCTCGCATTAACAAAATTCTGCATATATTCTGCTTTGTGCTCACCTAGATATCCTGCTATAGGACTTTTTAAGTGTTTAAAAACTGTTGTTTGAGACGTGCAATTGTTTGCTTATTTGTGGAGGTAAACGTGAGCCTTTAATTGATCTCTTTATATGTGGCAATCCTATTTGTTTTGTTTGTAGCTTAGATTTGCTCCTTTTAAGCACTATAGGTGAGTCTAGAACCACCTTAACTAGAGGTCCTAAAACACCTCCAAGGCCATAGGTAAGGGATGGGTAATGCACGCATAGAGTATGTATTTAATTAGAATCGCTTAGATAACCATTAAAGGGAGGGTAATTAGGTAGTAAAGGATATGATGATCTGTGCGCTAATGCTACACGTAACAGCTCTATTTGAGGAAAGTTTACCGAGTATTGCACATAAGTGATCCTATAGGTTAATAAACCTAGGACCCCCTTTATTCCCGTTATGAAATGATCTCTATTTGTTTAAATTGTTTTATGACTAATTCACAAAATGAGTTTGGCCGGGATCCACCGTTGTGGACCTCGAGGGGTGCCTAACACCTTCCCCTCAAGGTAATTTCGAGCCCTTACCCAATATCTGGTAATGTAAACCGGTCTATGAGTTAATTGCATTAGGTGCCCTAACGCACCTTAAATTCGTTAGGTGGCGACTCTTTAAATTCCATACCCCTTCCAAAAAGGAAATGAGTTTTCCCAAAATGTCAAAACCCGGACTCCGCGAGAAAAAAGGGGGCGCGACATCATGGCAACTCTACTGGGTACTTTAGGCTCTTACCATGACAAATTTGCTTTGTGAATTAGTCTAAGCATGCTTTATTCTGTTGATACATGTGCACCCTTTCCCTTTCCCTTTATGTGAACTCAATTGTTTATTTTCAAGTATTTATTTCTTTACTATGAAACTGACTTGTCTCTTTTTTTTCATTCTTAACATCTTTTAATTATTAAATACCGCATTTATTATTTTTCTAACGTGAAAATACGTGACAACGTGGTATTTATTGTTGCATAAATCATGCTCAACATCATATTCCACTCGTGCGCAATCAATCCTATAACAATGCTTGATGAGTGGTTGCACTCTTCCTATATATCACCTTTAAATTCAGATAGGCTTATTTGTTGTAAACCTAGTCGATCAGCGGTGCAATCGACGGTTCCGTTCCTTTCCCCCTCAAGTTGTCCGCTTGAGGGTACCAATCTAGACCCTCATAGCAACATTACTCTGATTATAACTGTACATGCATCATGGTCAAACCTAGCTGGGTTAATATGTTGTCCACGTAATAACCCTTTAAGATAAGCCTTATCCAAAGTCCACCGGGGTTTCCATAATCCCCAACGGACACAACCATATTTTGTGCATTAATTTTGGAGAACAAAATGCCAATATGCTAATCATGGATGTATAAATAGTCGAATCAGTAGGGGGAGAAGGGCCTAACCTTTTTGTTTTGCAGAAAATGAGGCACGAGGTCCCCAAATTCGCCATGGTCCGCAACATACCACCACTGCTACTGGATTGGTGGGAAGATCTTTCCTCGAGTGATAAGAAACATGTGAAGAAAGTCCTAGGAAATTTGCCGTCCCTGTTAGACGTTCAGCCAAACAACATGCTAATTAAAGCCGCAACCCTATTTTGAGATAACGAAAGGTCTGTGTTTCGCTTTGGGAATATAGAAATGACTCCGTTCCTAGAAGAAATAGAGGGATTTTATGGGTTACCTTGGGACAACCCTAGGTTATTGGTGCCGGAAAATCGCACTGGTAAGGGATTTCTGAAGATGATGGGTCTAAAGAAGAACACTGATTTGGAGTGCTTGAAGAAATCTTATATACCATTTGACTACTTGTATGAAAGATACGCTCACATCAAGTCCTACCGTATGTTCCATGATGATTTCTGTATCACTTCCCTGGGCCACATTCACCGCAGAGTTTTCGTGTTCGTTGTTTGCTTCCTGGGCATGATAGTGTTCCCAATGAACAGGGAGATAATTCACACCAGACTATCTATGGTAGACAAAAACCTAATGGAAGGGATCGAGGGAAAAACATACACCATTGTCCCTATGATTATAGCCGACATTTACACACATGCGACTGCATAAAGCTAGGGGTTGATACGCATGTGGAGTAAGGGAACTACTTGAAGCCACGTGGTAAGATAAGGTGGACTAAAACGCCTGTAGCTATTTTGGAAAAAATAATTTTCAAAACTAAATGGACGGATCACGCGGTGAAATAAGAAAATACTGTGAAAGAAATTGTAAAATATGAATATGAGGCGGTACCTCGATTGAGACTCTTATGGTACATCCCATTTTGAAAAGGTTCATTGGTTGAACAGTTCTTGTTGTTTTCTTTCCTTGTTTATTCTGTTCTTGTCTGCATTTGATTATTTGTGGTTCTCATTAGGTGTTCCCTTCTTGTTGCCGTTTGCTAAATTCTGTCATTAGCTTACGTTATTAAACTGCTTTGTTATTATTCATTTCTCGCTTTTCGTAATTTGTCTCTATTATATTTTGCCCTGTTTATTTGGTCCTAGTAATTGCATTAACCTTGTCACGCCACTACTCTACCGAAATTAGGTTTGATACTTACTGGGTACCATTGTGGTGCACTCGTACTACGCTTCTGCATATTTTTTGCAGATCCTGGTACATCAGCTTGTGTCGGACGCTGGTGATGGACTTATTACTTTTGGAGACTTCAAGATAAATCTGCTCAATGTCCGCAAGCTGCGGAGTCACCTTCTGCTATCTTTTACAACAGTTATTTCCTATTCGATACAGTATTGTCTCGAGACTATTAGTACTTTTTTGTAGAGTTTATGACTCAATTCCACCAGGTTTTGGGTAGTTGTTGACAATTGTTCCGTTGCGCTTTATTATGGCTGTGTAATGGTTTCATTGTTGTTTCTGTTATTTCTCAATGTATATCAGGTTTATCTAGTGGTGCTATCACGACATCATAAGGCGGAAAAATGGCGTCGTGACATTGTTAATCTAAAGGAAAGATTAAAAAAGTTATATACCCTATAAATCCGCTATACTAGAGATATCAATCCATTTACGATGTTAGATAAAGGTAGATTTATCTATACATGTAGTCTCCACCATACATATATTGGAAAACTTTATGACCACTTATCGCCTCCATGCACATCTCCAATTACTGAATCACCATTATATAGTGGATGACTCGGTAAAAAATTTCAAATTATCAAGGCAATTATCTCTCAATAAAAATGACATATTTATTAGCCAAAGAAACACATCTAAATAACCTATGAAATTAAACAGCCGAGCTTTAGGAAATGAGAAGTTAACTCAGTAACATAAAAACTTTGCATACATCCCCATAAGAAAATGCTAATTGCATAACTGTTAATGTAATTAATTAGTCTCTTCATTTTCTCTCACGTAGTCTCGTTCTGATCACATAACAAAATTGTTAGTTTTGTTGTTGTGATTACCTCTATAGTTTAAGTGGTTTACAAAATAAATAAATAAAAGCTAACAACTTATTTGGATGGTTGTTACCTGTTTTATTGTATTACATTATTATTTTAATACAATTTTTATTTTGATAATTTTACATAAATTTTGTTATATCATATCGTTAAATTTGTCGTTATGTAACGACGAAAAATATCACTTTATGGAATGATCGATTTGGTGTGACCGCATCATTGCCTTATTTTTTCTCTCATCTTTCCGTTCCTTATTAAATAATCCTATTTTATCCTTTACTCAACCTTTTAATATAATAATGCTCGTACTTTACTTTTTATTTATAATATTGCGAGTTTATATATTATTAGTGCATGACATCATTAAACGATGACAAACAATACAATCTATCCAAATATTTTATACATCAAAACGATACAATATTATACGATACATTATGAAACGATACTTAACAACCATCCAGACAAGCGGTAACAACTTGTTTGGATGGTCGTTATCCATTGTATTGTATCGATTGTTACTTTAAATACAATGTTTGTTTTGGTTGTTACTTAAATTTTATTGTATTGTATCGTTAAATTCATCGTTACGTAACGACCAAATGTGCCACTTTATGTAACAACCGATTTGGTGTGGCTGCGTCGTTATCTTGTCTTTTTATCTCATCTCACCCTTCACTATTATTAAATAATTTTATGTTATCATTTACTCTACCTTTTTATATATTAAATTTATTTCGTATCATAATTTTTTTTTAAAATATTGCAAAATTTATTCTTCATATTGCTGGTGCATGATATCATGAAACAATGGCAAACGATACAATCTATCCAAACGTTGTATTCATCAAACGATACAGTACAATACAATACAATACGATACATTATAAAATAATGTGAAACAACCATCCAAACAAGCTGTAAGGGAAAGACTTTAGGTAAAGGGTAAAATAGTCATTAAGATTTTGATGGATATTTCAGTAATTCAAGTTATACTTTAAGTCTTCGCACTTTAATATATACTAGTCTCTATGTACGTGCGTTGCACGTATAATTTTTGTCATATATATATAACAACACGCGTGTTGAAAGTAATAAACAAACAATTGCACAAATACTTTAAAATCATTTGTTAATGAATATAATACGAAGTTCAATAATCAGTTCCTTAAAAAAAAAAAAAAAAGAATACAACTTATAGTCCAAATCAACTCATTAATAAAGTTTAAATACAATTATAAAGGACAATATGGAACTATACATTTTGGAATCACATAAAATTTGTTTCCCTCTCAAAGAGTGTGTCGATCAGTTGATGTCATGTAATTAACGTCGATGCTGGAAACTTAACCGTCGGGATTCTGGATTCACATATTACAATTATAGTCAGATCGATAGTGGTAGGTTGCTTTATCGAGATTATGTTTTCTAATTTGAAGAAAGTTGCTCTAATTTCTAATAGTATATATAAACCTAACTCGAAAACTATTCATATGCTTATCGGATACTTTTTTTTTTTTTTTTGACATTCGCATTAACATCACGAAAGAATTTAAGATAAATAGTGATTCATGCATATATATTTCTTCCACCATAACCAAACTAATTAGTTTTAAGTAAACTAAACATATCACGGTTTCGAAATTGAATTTAAAATGATTGACATCATCATCCGGGCATGTGAATGGAATATATATTTATAATATAAAAATAAAAAATATAATCGTATTTTACCTAATATTTATATATAATTTTATTAGTGTTTGTTTCCTTATGATACTTTAGATGCTCTGTTATTAGAACTCTTGTTATCAACAATGATAGCCCTCTTGAAAATGTAATTTATAATAATCAATGTAATAAAATATATTGCACATATATAGTCCGACATTTAAACTTATTTGGCTAGGTTTTTTATTTATCGTCATTGCAATACACAAACATACATGCATTATTTCTAGGCGAATTTAAGAGGATATCCTTCGTATTTTGTGGTGAAAGTTGAATTTGGGGTATAAACACATGCTTGGAAGCACATATATCCATCATAATTGCAACAAAATAAGAAGATCGAAAGAAAGACTAACCGTAATAAATGAGCAATGCTGCCAAAAGATAAATTAAACGTAGTTATATCCCTTGGTGTTTTGATCTTATTTTATATAATTAAGTTTTATTGAAGTGAAATATTATCATGTCAAATTTTAAAAAGAAAAATAAATACGGTATTATATAGATGACTAAGCCAAATCAAACTGATTAAAATGAGTATGCAGGAGTACTTGACTAAATTAACTTTAAAGAAGTTCGTCTATTAGGTTTAGTTTTTGGTAAATAATTTTTAGTTGAATTTATATTCTTATCACATAATTAAGAAACATAAATTTGGGACAAGAAACTAAAACTTCTAAAATTTTACATGTAAACTCATGTATAATTAGGACAGTGTTTGTATATTTAATGTGACAAGTCTTTTACGTGCTTGTAGAATTTTCCCTTGCCAACTTTTCTCATAAGTAATTGTTATAATTCTAAATATTATAATTTTAATCAATTATAAAGTTGTTTCTTTGAAGGTAAAATGGTATATTTTAGAACGGATTGAGTCCCAACAGACAAAGGTTACTAAGTCCTAACCAAAATTATATGTATACCCATTATTAAATTTATACATGAAGGAAATATTAACTTTAAAGGGCAAAAAGATCGATCAATTTTTCGGGGATATTTTCGTCTCTTAACATTTAGTTTCCTAACATTCGTGCTTTTATAATAACTAGTCTTAGTATACGTGTGTTGCACATGTTTATTACGTCAATACTAAAAATTGTTGACAAACTATATTTTTCATCATAAATAATACTCACTCCGATCACTTTTGTTTGTCCACCAAAATTAAAAATACATTTTCACTTTTACTTGTCCACTATACTAAATCAAGAGAAAGGAATTTTTTTGCCCGTTTTACCCTTATTATTAACTACTCATTCCCCAAATTATTTTTTCAATACTCTTGAAAATGCTATTATTATTATGGGTAAAATTGTGAATATATATACTTCATTTATTTTTTCCTAAATGACGTGCAAAGTAAAAGTTGAATAATTAAAAGTGAATGGAGAGAGTATTAATGTCACGACCCAAATTTACCCTTCGAACGGTCTCGTGACGGCACCTAGTCTCTACGACTAGGTAAGCCTATATTGTGTAAAAATAAGACAAATAATAACAAAACAGTAAAGATGAAGTAATACTAATAAATTTAGTCGCTCGGCATCTACAACTTTTACTTTTCCAAAATCCGAAATGTCACAAATCACAAGCTTTATTCGACTATAGTTCTATACAACGGAACAAAGAAAAAGTGTATATGTATATCTCCTAAGTCTGTAGTAGAGTAGATGGGGCACGTGGGATTCTGCGGACGCTGCAGAACTACCTCGCGGTCTCCTAACAGCTGCTGTATTACTCCTAGCCAAAACGCTGTGTACTGGTACCTGGATCTGCACATGGGAAAAATATGCACAGGAAAGGGCGTGAGTACTCCACATTCGGTACTCCGTAAGTGCCAAGCCTAACCCCAGTCAAGTAGTGACGAGGTCAGGTTAAGGCTGTCACGACCCGAAATCCCACCTTCAGACCGTGATGGTGCCTAACGTTGCACCCGCTAGACAAGCCAACGTGTTAACCGAATTGATTTATTAACAAGTGAAAGTAATAAACACTGACAATATAATTGTGATAAAATGCGGAAGCTTAACAAAATCTAAATAACAATAGCCAATATCGAAGAAATCCCTTTAAGTACCAAAACCCAGAAATGGAGTCACAACCTCACGGACCAGTCTAAGATTTAGCTAAAGACAACAGTTTGAAATAAAATGATACATCTGTCTGGAAAATACATAGATGACAGAATGAAAAAAAATAGACAGTGACGCCGAGATCCACGAACGCCTGCGGAACTACCTCGGTGCCGTCTGAAATGGACTAGAGGATACTCNTAAAACATGGCACGACATCACCCTTCGTGCTTTTACTCTCTTCCTCACCATGCAATGTATGAAATGAATGAGATGAATACACGGCATCACCCTTCGTGCTTTACACTCTTCCTCACCAAAATCAACAACAAATGAAAATTCAGCAAGGAATTTAACAACCTGGAATACAACTCAATACCACCCAGCAAGGGGAAAACATCAACCAATATAATAACAATGCCCGACAAGGGACCCAGCTATAAAAAATCTCTTACAAGTATATAAGGTAACGAATTGAGTCCTCGACTGAGATATCATATCACAAGTACTTAACGGATAATCTCAGCAATTCAACAATTTTCCAAAGGAAGCTACTTCAAAACACCATAAACATCGGAATAATAACAGGTAATTCACCAAATTAGACTCACGTGACGCCGAGATCCACGAACGCCTGCGGAACTACCTCGGTGCCGTCTGAAATGGACTAGAGGATACTCCCTCTAACGATGTCCACCGGGTCCGGCTGCGAAATCTGCACAACATAAAGAAGTGCAGGTGTAGCATCAGTACAACCGACCCTATGTACTGAGTAAGTGCCGGGCCTAACCTCGGCGAAGTAGTGACGAGGCTAGACACGACAACAATAATTCACTTGTACAGTTCTATAATATCTACCAAAGAAAAGGGCAAGAAATAAGCAGTTAAGCATGGTAATATGGGGACAAGTAATGGGGTAACAAGTGATAAGAGACTATGAAAAACTGAACAAACAGTAATGCAAAAGAATCAAGTCAGCAGGACATAATAACTCAAACAAGAATGTACACGACATCACCCTTCGTGCTTTTACTCTCATCCTCACAATGCAAAGCGTAAATGAAAGCAAAATAAATAATGGCACGGCATCACCCTTCGTGCTTTTACTCTCTTCCTCACTATGCAATGTATAGATAAAAGCAATGTAAAACATGGCACGACATCACCTTTCGTGCTTTTACTCTCTTCCTCACCATGCAATGTATGAAATAAATGAGATGAATACACGGCATCACCCTTCGTGCTTTACACTCTTCCTCACCCAAATCAACAACAAATGACAATTCTGCAAGGAATTTAACAACCTGGAATACAACTCAAAACCACCCAGCAAGGGGAAAACATCAACCAATATAATAACAATGCCTGTCAAGGGACCCAACTATAACCAATCTCTTACAAGTATATAACGTAACGAATTGAGTCCTCGACTGAGATATCATATCACAAGTACTTAGCGGATAATCTCAGCAATTCAACAATTTTCCAAAGGAAGTTACTTCAAAACACCATAAACATCGGAATAATAACATGTAATTCACCAAATTAGACTCACGTGCATGCTTGACAAACAATGCATAGGTACTCGTCACATCACCCATACATTGAACATGATAATACAAGTAGCACATATGACTCAACACCTATTCCCTCACTAAAGTTAGGCCAAACACTTACCTCGGCTCCAAAAATGCAAATCAAGCCTCTAGCATTGCTTTCCCTCTCGAATCCAACTCCGAAACGATAATATCTAAGAATAATCGACTCAATAATATTAATAATGACTCAATAATTCAATCCCAAAGTCTAATTCTACATTCCCAATCATTCTTCCAGAAATACCAAAATTCGACCCCGGGCCTGCTCGGTCCAAACACGAGGTTCGGAGCAAAACCCGATCACCCATTCCCCCACGAGCCTGAATATACAATTTATTTTGAAATCCGACCCCAAAATGAGGTTGAATTTCCAAAATTTCCAAAAGCCCTAACTCTACCCAAAACCCCCAATTTCTACCCTTAATCTCATGTTTTTAGGCCTAGAATCTAGTGATTATTAATGAAATGGAAGAAAATAGAGCTAAGTTTACTTACCTACGAAGCTATGGAGGAGGAGCTCTTCAAAATCGCCTATGGGGTGTGGGGAAGAAGAAGGGTTATGATAATATGGTGAAAATCCTGTAATGAAGTCTGTTTTTGACACTTAAAATTACTGGGAAAAAATACACTATGCGTTCGCGACCCCTTGGCCGCGTTCCCACAGGGTTAGCAAGATTGGCCTATGTGTTCACGTGCCAGGGTCCGCGTTCGCATAGGCCTGGCACTACCCAGCCCCCAGGTCCCCCTAATAGCCTATGCGTTTGCACCCCTTAACCCCGCGTTCGCACAACTTATCCCCACTACCCCTCCGCGTTCGCACCCAATGTGGTGCGTTCGCATAGCTTTGCCTAACATACCCTCCGCGTTCCCACCCAATGTGGTGCGTTCGCATAGAGAAGTTTGGACCCTGACCCCAGACCCTACCTTTACCCTGTGCGTTTGCACCCCCTTGGGTGCGTTCGCATAGGGTGATTTACCCGGACACCAGAAACCAGCAATCACACCAGATTTTCAACCTTTTAGAACCCCGACACCTACCCGAAACTCACCCGACCCCTCGGGGCTCAAAACCAAATACACACACGACTTCAAAATTGTCACGACCCAAAATCCCACCTTCAGGCCGTGATGGTGCCTAACATTGCACCCGCTAGACAAGCCAACGTGTTAACCAAATTGATTTATTAACAAGTGAAAGTAATAAAAACTGACAAGATAATTGTGATAAAATGCGGAAGCTTAACAAAATCTAAATAACAATAGCCAATAACGAAGAAATCCCTTTAAGTACCAAAACCCAGAAATGGAGTCACAACCTCACGGACCAGTCTAAGATTTAGCTAAAGACAACAGTTTGAAATAAAATGATACATCTGTCTGGAAAATACATAGATGACAGAATGAAAAAAAATAGACAGTGACGCCGAGATCCACGAACGCCTGCGGAACTACCTCGGTGCCGTCTGAAATGGACTAGAGGATACTCTCTCTAACGATGTTCACCTGGTCCTGCTGCGAAATCTGCACAACATAAAGAAGTGCAGGTGTAGCATCAGTACAACCGACCCCATGTACTGAGTAAGTGCCGAGCCTAACCTCGACGAAGTAGTGACGAGGCTAGACACGACAACAACAATTTACCTGTACAATTCTATAATATCTACCAAAGAAAAGGGCAAGAAATAAGAAGTTAAGCATGGTAATAGGGGGACAAGTAATGGGGTAACAAGTGAGAAGAGACTATGAATAACTGAACAAACAATAATGCAAAAGAATCAAGTCAGCAGGACATAATAACTCAAACAAGAATGTACACGGCATCACCCTTCGTGCTTTTACTCTCATCCTCACAATGCAAAGCGTAAATGAAAGAAAAATAAATAATGGCACATCATCACCCTTCGTGCTTTTACTCTCTTCCTCACTATGCAATGTATAGATAAAAGCAATGTAAAACATGGCACGACAAGCCTCTAGCCTGAAAAATAATGCATAGGTACTCGTCACCTCAACTATACATTGAACATGATAATACAAGTAGCACATATGACTCAACACCTATTCCCTCACTAAAGTTAGGCGAAACACTTACCTCGGCTCCAAAAATGCAAATCAAGCCTCTAGCCTGCTTTCCCTCTCGAATCCAACTCCGAAACGATAGTATCTAAGAATAATCGACTCAATAATATTAATAATGACTCAATAATTCAATCCCAAAGTCTAATTCTACATTTCCCATCATTCTTCCAAAAATACCAAAATTCGACCCCCGGCCCGCTCGGTCCAAACACGAGGTTCGGACAAAAACCCGATCACCCATTCCCCCACGAGCCCGAATATACAATTTATTTTGAAATCCGACCCCAAAACGAGGTTGAATTCCCAAAATTTCCAAAAGCCCTAACTCTACCCAAAACCCCCAATTTCTACCCTTAATCTCATGTTTTTAGGCCTAGAATCTAGTGATTATTGATGAACTGGAAGAAAATAGAGCTAAGTTTACTTACCTACGAAGCTATGGAGGAGGAGCTCTTCAAAATCGCCTATGGGGTGTGGGGAAGGAGAAGGGTTATGATAATATGGTGAAAATCCCGTAATGAAGTCTGTTTTTGACACTTAAAATTACTGGGCAAAAATACACTATGCGTTCGCGACCCCTTGGCCGCGTTCGCACAGGGTTAGCAAGATTGGCCTATGCGTTCCCGTGCCAGGGGCCGCGTTCGCACATGCCTGGCACTACCCAGCCCCCAGGTCCCCCTAATAGCCTATGCGTTCGCACCCCTTAACCCCGCGTTAGCACAGCTTATCCCCACTACCCCTCCGCGTTCGCACCCAATGTGGTGCGTTCGCATAGCTTTGCCTAACATACCCTCCGCGTTCGCACCCAATGTGGTGCGTTCGCATAGAGCAGTTTGGACCCTGACCCCAGACCCCACTTTTACCCTGTGCGTCCGCACCCCCTTGGGTGCGTTCGCATAGGGTGATTTACCTGGACACCAGAAACCAGCTATTACACCAGATTTTGGAACCTTTTCGCACCCCGACACCTACTCGAAACTCACCCGAACCCCCGGGACTCAAAACCAAATACACACATGACTTCAAAATCATCCTACGGGCTTATTCAAGTAATTAAACCACCAAGATAACATAAAAAACAATGAATTAGACTCCAAAATCCATAGAATTTTCTCAAACTTCAAAACTATCAAATTTTCCATTTTTGATCCGAAACACGTCAAACCAAGTCCGTTTCTTACCAAATTTTACAGATAACTCATATAATATATATTGAATATGTTCCGGGCTCCGGAACTATAATATGGGCTCGGTAACACGGGTTTCACATCAAAATTCATTTTCAAAAGTCTTTATTATTTTTAGAAAACTATTTTCTTTAAAAATTCATTGCTCGGACTTGGGACCTCGAAATTCGATTCCGGGCATACGCCCAAGTCCCATATTTTCCTACGAACCCTCCGTGACCGTCAAATCACGGGTCCAGGTCCGTTTACCACAAATGTTGACCAAAGTCAACTTTATTCAATTAATTATCATAAATTCAACTGCTTAACACAATTCCACATAAAGGCTTCCCGGCTACGCGTCCGGGATGTGCACGCACATCGAGGTGAGATTAATGAAGGCTTCCGGGGCCTCGGAACATAGTTTTAGCCAAATTTACACAAGATGACCTTTTGGGTCATCACAAAGGCTCTACTGAGTTTGAAAATAAGACAGTTATAAGTTTGAGCAGTGACATATAAATAGCTAAAATAAGAAGAATTTAAAGGAAAACTGAAAGAAATAATAAAGAAAAGCCCTCGGCTCAGCACAACATATATCTCAACAGCAAATATGCAATGCAGTAGAGGGGGAAAGCTCCCGGATCTTCGTCCGTAGTCCCAATTTAAAAATGCTATGCAGTACAGGGGGAAAGCTCCCGGATCTCAGTCTGTAGTCCCAATTTAAATATGCAATGCAGTACAAGGGGAAAGCTCTCGGATCTCGGTCCGTAGTCCCAATTTAAATATGAGATGCAGGACCCTATCGGATACGACTTAATTAAACAATTCAAGAAAACTATAGGCAAGAATAAGGTAAAACTACCTAAGCATGGAGCAAATAGTAGCAAGTACGGGGAATTCAAGTGATAACAGGTAGGCGTGCTCATTCCTATGCTAAGTAATCAGTTATAACATGAAGCAGTAATATAGGAATGAAATGAGTTATGTCATGGAAGGAAAAGCGGGAATTTAGCAACCATGACCCGTGTACGCACTCGTCACCTCACGTACACGGCGTGCACATAGTAAAATCAGTATAAAAATGCCTAAGGGAAATCCCCAACACAGAGTTAGGCAAGCCACTTACCTTGACTGCGCTAATTAACTCAATACCACGCTCTTGCCACGAGTATCCGACTCCGGGTGGCCCAATCTATTCAATTCGATTGCATAATATAAATATCACTTCAAGGGAATAAAATAGCTAATTATTTCTAAGCTAATACGCGAAATTAGGAAATTCGCCCAAAACGTCCCCCGGGCCCACGTCTCGGAATCGGGTAAAAATCATATTTTCCGGTCATTCATTCACTCACGAGTCTAACCATATAAGAATCTCTCAAATCGGAGGTCAAACACCCAATCAAAACTCAATAATTTGATCTATGAAGTTCATCCCATTTTCCCCATTTTCTACCCAAAATTTTCGAAATTAAAGGTGGGATTTAAGATTGGAATCATGGAATTTGATCTATGATGGATAGAGTCACTTACCCAAGTTACCCAGGTGCAAAGAGTCTTCAAAAATCGCCTCTCCCGAGCTCTCAAAATAAAAAATGGTGAAAATAGACTTAAACCCTCGAATTGGGGTTTTTAATATTCTGCCCAGGTATTATTCTATGCGATCGCGTACAAAGAGTCGCGATCGCGGAGAGTAATCTCACACGCGCCAGAATTCCTCTTACAAGAACGCGGCTATGGGTCTGCGATCGCGGAATATCACGACCCAGCACTTCGCTATCGCGTTTGGGACCTCGCGACCGCACAAAACAAATATTAAAGCTCCCTCAGACCAAGGATACACTACACGATCGTGACCTAGGACATGCGATCGCGAAGACTAAACTTCCAACACACTGCGATCGCGGACTTCATCTTGCGATCGCAGAGAACAACTCCAAGCCTTCCCTCGTTTACCTTACCCGATCGCGAAGGGAGACTTGCGATCGCAATGAACATAAAGCTGCTGGTGAAATACTAGCAAAACCAGCAAGGCTTAGGCCAAAAACATGCCCGTTTGGGCACCTGAAACACACCCGAGGCCCCCGAGACCTCAACCAAAACTACCAATCAACCCTAGTACTTCATTCAAACTTTGTCGAGCCTTAAAAACACATCTCATAACATCAAAATCATCAATTATGCATAGATTTAAGCCTAAGAACTTATGGAATTTCTAGAATTCACATCCGATGTCGAAACACGTCAAAACTCATCCGAATGACCTCAAATTTTGCACACAGGTCATAAATGGCATTACGGACCTGCTGTTGCTTTCAGAATTCCATTCCGAGTCCGATATCATAATCTCACCTATCGGCCGAATTCGCCGAAATTCCAACTTTCGCCAATTCAAGCCTAAATCAACAACCGACCTTGAAAATACTTTCCGAACACGCTCCTAACCCCGAAATCACCCAACGGAGCTAACGGAGTCGACAGAATTCCATCCCGGATCTGTCTTCACACAGGTTTAGCTACGACCCAGTTTCTAAAGCTAAATTCCATATTTATGAACTAAGTGTCCAAAATCACTCCGGATTTCACCACTCAACGCTCCAACAAGTTTCAATAGCATAAATAGATATGGGAGAAGCAGTTATAAGGGGATCGGGGTGCTAACTATCAAAACGACCGACCAGGTCGTTACATTCTCCCTCTCTTAAGAAAATCGTTCGTCCTCGAACGAGTATAGAAACATACCTAGAGCTGTGAAAAGATGAGGGTACTGACTCCACATATCCTGCTCGGCCTCCCAAGTCGCCTAATCGACCGGGTGACCCCTCCACTGGACCTTGACTGAGGCAATATTCTTCGACCTGAGCTTTCTGACCTGCCTGGCCAATATAGCTACATGCTCCTCAACATATGATAGATCCTTTTCCAACTGGAATGAGCTGAAATCCAAAACATGAGTCGGATCACCGTGATACTTTCGGAGCACAGAAACATGGAATACCGAATGAACTCCTGCTAGGTTGGGAGGCAAAGCCAACTCATAAGCAACCTCCCCAACCTGCTGCAACACCTCAAAAGGGATAATGAACCTCGGACTCAGCTTACCCTTCTTCCCGAATCTCATGACGCCCTTCATAGGCGATACTCGAAGCAAAACCCGATCACCAGCCATAAATGCCAAGTCACGAATCTTCCGGTCCGCGTAACTCTTCTGCCTGGACTGAGTTGTGCAAAGTCTCTCCTGGATCACCTTCACCTTGTCCAGGGCATCCTGAACCAAGTCTGTACCGAACAATCGGGCCTCGCCCGGCTCAAACCATCCTACTGGAAACCTGCACCGCCTACCATACAAAGCCTCATGCGGCGCCATCTAAATGCTGGACTGGTAGCTGTTATTATAAGAAAACTCTGCAAGAGTCAAGTATCGATCCCATGACCCTTCAAAATCCATCACACAGTCACAGAGCATATCCTCGAGAATCTGAATCGTGCGCTCGGATTGCCCGTCTGTCTAGGGGTGAAATGCTATGCTGAGATCTATCTGGGTACCCAACTCACTATGCAAGGCTCTCCAGAAGTGCGAGGTGAACTGAGGACCTCGATGTGATATAATGGACACCGGCACACCATGCAACCGGACTATCTCCCAAATATAGATCTGGGCCAACCTCTAAGAAGTATAAGTAGTCAACACTGAAATGAAATGGGCTGATTTGGTCAGCCAGTCCACAATCACCCAAATAGCATCATGCTTCCCCAAGGTCCGAGGAAGTCCAACCACAAAGTCCATGGTGATCCGCTCCCACTTCCACTCTGGAAGCTTAATCTGCTGAAGTAAGCCTCCCGGTCTCTGATGCTCACATTTGACTTGCTAACAATTGAGACACTTGGCTACAAACTCTGCTATATTATTCTTCATCCTTCGCCACCAATAGTGCTATCTCAGATCCTGGTACATCTTCATGGTACCCGGATGGATAGAATACTGCGAGCTATGGGCCTCCCCAAGAACCAACTCTCGAAGCCCATCTACGTTGGGCACACAAATACGACCCTGCATCCTCATCACACCATCATCACCTATGGTCACATCCCTGGCATCACCCTGTCGAACTCTATCCTGAAGAGCCTGAAGGTTGGGATCATCATACTGGCGCTCCCGAATGCGGTCATAAAGAGAAGATCAAGCAACAACACAAGAAAATACCCGGCGAGGCTCAAAAAGATCCAATCTTACGAACTGACTGGCTAAGGACTGGACATCCAAAGCTAAGGGCCTCTCAGCCGCACGAAGATATGACAAACTAACCAAACTCTCCGCCCGGCGACTCAAGGCGTCAGCCACCACATTGGCCTTCCCCGGGTGGTATAATATAGTGATGTCGTAATCCTTGAGTAACTCCAACCACCTGTACTGACGCAAATTGAGATCGTTCTGCCTGAATATGTGCTGCAAACTCCGATGATCCGTGAATATCTCACAGGGAACAACATATAAATAGTGATGCCATATCTTCAGGGCGTGAACAATCGTTGCCAACTCGAGATCATGAACAAGGTAGTTTTTCTCATGCACCTTCAACTGCCTAGACGCGTAGGCAATCGCCCTTCCGTCCTGCATCAATACCGCTCCTAGGCCAATCCTCGAAGCATCACAATAGACTGTATAGGACCCTTCGGGTCTACCTTGATCCCATCCAAAGATACCACATTACCTAAGAATGCCACATAATCAAGCCAAAATTCACACTAAGAAAATTTGGCATACAACTTCTCTCTCAATGTCTGAGGTGCGATCCTCTAATGCTGCTCAAGGTCCTCCTGGGATCGAGAATATACCAGAATGTCATCAATGAACACGATGACAAAAGTGTCAAGAGAAGGCCGAAATACGCTGTGCATCAGGTGCATGAAGGCTGCTGAGGCATTGGCCAACCCATATGACATAACAAGGAACTCATAGTGGCCGTATCTGGTCCTAAAGGCAGTCTAAGGGATATCCGGCTCCCGAATCTTCAACTGATGATAACCCAAACGCAGATCAATCTTGGAGAACACCCTAGCACCCTGTAACTGGTCAAATAAATCATCAATGCGGGGAAACGGGTACCTGTTCTTCGCTGTCACCTTATTCAGCTGTCGGTAGTCAATACACATACGCATCGAATCATCTTTTTTCTTCACAATTAACACCGGAGCACCCCACGGTGATACACTAGGCCTGATGAAACCTTTGTCGAGCAACTCCTGCAATTGCTCCTTCAACTCCTTCAATTCAGGAGGAGACATGCGATAGGGAGGAATGGAAATGGGCTGAGTGCCTGGAAACAAGTTAATGCCAAAATCAATGTCTCTATCGGGCGGCATACCCGAAAGATCTGCTGGAAATACATCAGGATAGTCCCTGACAACTGGAACTGACTCAACTGTAGGGGTCTCAGCACTAACATATAGACTGTATAGGACCCTTCGGGTCTACCTTGATCCCATCCAAAGATACCACATGACCTAAGAATGCCACATAATCAAGCCAAAATTCACACTAAGAAAATTTGGCATACAACTTCTTCTCTCTCAATGTCTGAAGTGCGATCCTCTAATGCTGCTCAAGGTCCTCCTGGGATCGAGAATATACCAGAATGTCATCAA
>ML257311.1:0-14469 GCA_005239495.1 Nicotiana undulata
CATGGAACGACATCACCCTTCGTGCTTTACACTCTTCCTCACCAAACAATAACATATATAATGACAAGGAGTACATCATAGTGGAAGTTGACAGTTCAAAACACCCGGCAAGGGGAAAAACATCAATTAATAACTCAATAAATGCCCGACAAGGGTCTCAGCTATAACCAATCACTTCAATCGTATACTCTACACTTGGATTATCAATCGNAGACATGATAATCACTTATCACATAGCAAATAATACATATTCCCTCACCAAAGTTAGGCAAGACACTTACCTTGGTCCAAAGTATAGCAATCAACCCTCTAAGACCGTCTTTCCTTTATAATCCAACCTCGAAACAACGATATCTAGGCATAATTAATTCAATAATATCAATAAAAACTCAATAACACAATCCCATAGCCTAGATATTCAATTTCTAGCATTCTTTCAAAAATACCAAAATTTGACCCCGGGCCCGCTTGGTCCAAACACGAGCCTCGGACCAAAATCCGATCACCCATTACCCCACGAGTTCAAATATATGATTTGTTTTAAGATCCGACCCCAAATTGAGGTTGAATCACCCAAAATCCCATAAGTCCTAACTCTACCCAAAACCCTTAATTTTTACTCGATTTTATGATTTTAGGCCTAGATTTCTAGTGATTATGGAAGTAAAATGGGAGAAATCGATGTTAGGAAGCTTACCCAAGAGGCTATGGAGGAAGAATTGGTTTAAGGCTCGTCAATGGGGGTTGAGGATGGAGGAGAAGACTGAAATTTAGAAATTCCCGTATTGAATTCTGTTTTGGGTTTAAAATTATAGCTGGGCGAAATAACTCTATGCGTTCGCGGAAAAGGGAGTGCGATCGCATAGAGTCAGGGATCCTGTGAAGTGCGATTGCAGGACAAAGGCTGAGACCGCAGTGAAGCCTGGACCTATACTACTGCGATCGCGGACAAGGGCAGTGCGATCGCACTGCCCTTGTCCGCGATCGCAGTAGTATAGGTCCAGGCTTCACTGCGGTCTCAGCCTTTGTCCTGCAATCGCACTTCACAGGATCCCTGACTCTATGCGATCGCATAGAGTAAACTTTGCCCCTACCAACCTAATATTGTGCGATCGCGGAGATGCATATGCGATCGCACTGAAGAAAAGGCCTAACACCAAAAACAGGAGAAACACCAGATTTTTCATGACTTTTCACACCCCGTTAGCTACCCGAAACTCACCCGAGCCCTCGGGGCTCAAAATAAAAAACACACACAACTCCCAAAACATCCTACGGACTTATTCAAGCTTTTAAATCACCAAAATATCATCAAAAACAAGGAATTAAACCTTAAAACTCATAGAATTTTCTCAAAACTTCATAAAGCTTAACTTTTCCAATTTTGATCCGAAACACGTCATTTCAAGTCCGTTTTACACCAATTTTCATAGATAAGACAAATAACATATAATAAACCTGTTCCGGGCTCCGGAACCATAATACGGGCCCGGTAACACGGTTTTCACATCAAAGTTCATTTTCAAAAACCTTTATTATTTTCAGAAAATAATTTTCTTTAAGAATTCATTTCTCGGGCTTGGGACCTCGGAATTCGATTCCGGGCATACACCCAAGTCTCATATTTTCCTACGGACCCTCCGGGACCGTCACATTACGGGTCCGGGTCCGTTTACCAAAATGTTGACCAAAGTCAACTTTATTCAATTATTCAATTCAAAAATTCCATTTTTATCAAATTTTCACATAGAAGCTTCCCGGCTACATGCCCGGGCTGCGCACACATATCGAAGTGAGGTTAATGGAGGCTTTAGGGGCCTCAGAACACAGATTTAGCTGAAATTACTTAGATGACCTTTTGGGTCATCACCCCCCCCCATAATCGTGAAAAGTTATCATCATCTCCGTAAATTCTTGAAATTTCAAAGTTGGTAATCCCATTAAGGAATGGAATAAATTTAGGGTAGTCTTTAATTTTATTTGACCTTTAGGTAAACGTGGTAAAAAAGAAGTTATAGACTCTACAAAAATAAATCTATTAATTTTTTTTTTACACAAGAATATGTTCATTTAACTTACCTATAATTTTGATAAATCGGGGATAACATATAAGAGTTGTACATACTTAAGTTACCAAAAAATCAAGAATCATCACCATATTGAAAACATATCTATAAATTCTAAAGATTAAAGAAAAAATAAAGAATTAAAATTGACCTGAAAAAAAAGGATAAAAAAAATAGAGCATGTTTCTAATTTTTATAATCTCTTTTGTAATACTTGAGAAAATGAAATAGTTTGTCAAAAATAGCTTAACATCATTTTTCTACATAAAATATTTATTTCAGAATCATGACATATTAATACATGATCTAATTTTATTCAAATAAATGGAAACTTTATCTTTATGAATTAAAATTAAGTTGAAAGTTATCTGTTGACTTCTTTACGGTAATTTCAAAATGGTTTTATGTGTCATATATTACTAATACAAATGATTTAATTTAATTCACCATCATGTTCAAAAGATATTGCGTTTAACTACTATATATGTTAATATAATAGTATTTTTTATTATCATTTAAACAAATATTTGCATTTATGTTAACTAAAATTGTTTTTTTCCAAACATTTGTTATTTTTGTATATATATATATATTTTATTATTTTATTAATTGACATAATATTCACGTGCAACACACGTACACTAAAACTAGTTATACTAAAAGCACGAAGCCCTTAACGAAATATCGTTCGCCTTTTTTACTCTTTAAAAATAAATTTCACAATAGATAAAATAGTAATTTAAGTTATTTTCCTATTATTTAGGAACTTAAAAATTAACTAAATTTGGTTATTAATCTTTCCTTATTGAATTGGGTCCTAATAGTTAGGAGTTTAAATTCATTTGAGATTTTACCTCAAATAAGGAAAGAATCCCCTTTATTTTAAAAGAGTACTATTTCATATTATTCTATGATGAACTCTAAAAGATCTATGCCCAAGGCTCCTTTACAATAAAATAACTTTCTTTTTCCTTTTAGGCAATAGTATTGTCGTTAATCATGATTTTATCATTAATGTAATATAACTAAATCATCCTTGGCACAAGACAAGTAACTCTATGTAATACAAATAAAATATCTATACTATATTAAAAGCACGAAGGCCCTTAACGAAATATCATTCGTCTTTTTTACTACTTAAATACATATTTCATATTGGACAAGATAGTCATTTAATTAATTTCATAATACTTTAAAATTTTAAAATCAATTAAATTTTTTGGCAATTAAATATTTTCTTATTTGAACTATGTAAAAACTCCTAATATATAGTAACTTAACATGGAATAAGTTTTATTCGTATAAATTCTCTCATAGAATTCTACTGTAAATATACCACATATTGACTTTGCTAGATTTTTTTACCTAAATAAACAAACGTAATCTTATTCCAAAGATAAGAATCCTTGTGGTTACAAATTTGTCTCCAACATATGTTGTGAAGTTGGCACTCTTCAACAAGAAGTAAAATTGTATAGTATTTTCATAAAATCAAGGAGATCTATTTTCATACAAATTCTTACCATCGTTGGTCTTATTAAAAGCCCATTAAATAAAGTCTTCTATTTTAATTCATTAAAAGAGCGGCATGAATTGGTTGTTTTGTATCACTTGATGATTGATTGATTTTAATTTAATTTTACACATCTATTGCATTTCTTTTTTATGCGTATAGTTTTCTGGTGTGAATTTTGCAGTATCCAAGTCAAAACTTCTATTGCATGTCCTTTTGCATATTCAATATATTGGTTGTGTTTTTTTTTAAGTATATCAAGTCCTAAACGCTTTCATCAATGATGTTTCAATTTTATGCCGGGGAAAGTGCGTGTAGCTTTGGATTTAAATCGACATGTATTGCATATATTTCTTGCGCCAAAGATATCACATATGTCACTTTAATTTGTGGCTTCTCATGCAGATTTAATATAAGCATATTAGAATCTTTGAAAAGCAAGCATATGTTGCCATGCAAAGGGAAGGAATTCTGTCTTGTGTTTGGTTTGTATGTTTATAGTTAGCAAATTACTGATCAATTTATAATTTTATGTGTTTGTTCTCTTTGAATGCAAATCACAGTACATCACCACATGATATAAAAACTGACACATCTATATTTGAAAGAAAAAAAAAACTCAATTCGAAAAAAATATATATATACGACAGGATATCACTAGGAACCAAATAGCTACTCACTACGAAATGCGCAACTCCTAAAACATTAATAACAAGAACTGTTAGAACCTCACAAATCAAATCGGTAAAATATGTCAAATTGGGCCAAACAATAAAATTATCTGAGTTTAGCGTAAATGAATTAAGTTGATTGTTTGTCACTTTAATAAAATCTTTGAAGAATTGTGATAAAATAGTTTTGTATTATACTTATTTGTTTTCAATATTAGGTCACACTCTGTGACACATACAATAATAACTTTATTAAGATATTAACTGAAGCGTCAAGCAATCACTATAAGGTATTAGAGCATTTCTGTGTGGAACATGGTTTCTTTTTTTATTGAGTTAGTTAAACAAGATCAACATTCATTATTTTCAGGAGCTTACACATTTTTCTTTAATTTTTATTGTATTATTCGAATATAATAATTTAATAATATTTATATAATTTTTAAAGAGTATTTGCGCGTATCCTGGAACTAGAAATTACGAAACTAAAAAGTTGAATCTACACTATAATTAAAGCACAAAAGCCTCTAGCAAAATGTCGTACGCCATTTTTATCCTTAAAAATAAAATTCACATTGGACAAAATTGTACTTTAAATTATTTTTCTATTATATAGGACTTTAAACTTAAGTAAAATTTTGGTTATTAAATCTTTCCTATTATTTAAAATTTTTAAACCAATTCAATAATTTTCTTTTATATATACCTAAAATATTGATGTTGAACCTTTGAAAGAATTACTGTGTTTTTCTTAAAGTTCGCTTCCTCATACATTAGATACCATATTTTGAAAAGAAAAAATCAATCCTTCTCTCATCATTCACTTTTAAGTTGTTTGTTATCAGAAAGTGTTATATTTGGTCTAGCTCAATCATATCAACAAAAGTGACCTTGATGTTGGGATATACTATTAACCATGCGGTTTAAATATAGTATTTTATTTTATTTTTTATGGAATAATTATATATTTAATTTATTCAATTCAATAAATTACTATTTTAAATAGATCATTTGTTATATGTGTGTCATTTTAGTTATGTAGTAGACAATTTAGTATATGAAGTCTTAGCTCGTGCACAGAAGATTAAATTGTTGGTTCTCATAATTAATAAATTTTGTTCACAATCAAAGATATTATTGGACAAAATATCTTGATGATTGTAGCACAAGATTATAGTATAATTTGTCTTGATTATGGGAGTGGTTTGACTCTGACTTCTTGTGCTAGTATACTTAGTGTATATTGAACGGACCAAGTAGAGAAAAGATATTTTTGTACTGAATATATAAAATATTTTCTCTAATTCATTAAATGAACTTATACTCCTAATCTTGATATAATTATTATGATCAATGTAATTTATTTATTGTTTTGATTTATCAAAAGGTACGACTCTATTCAGAGTTAGTGTATGCCTAATAGATTGGACAATAACGAATAACATTTGTGAATAATAATTAGTTGATAGAATCCATGACTCGATTTTGAGTTTGATGATACCCCTTTATATAAGCTTATAAGTTTTCATGTGAAAACCCGGCCGGTGGATTTTGTATCCGTCACATGAAATAGTTTAAGCGGAATTGTAAAGGATTTAATTAGTTAATTAAATTAAATTTTCAGTGATTTAATTTAATTAACTGGTATTTGAGATCTTAACATGGGGAGTTAAAATAAGTGTTATTGAATTTTCAAAAATCATAATGAGGAGTTCAATTGCAGTTTTTAGTGGAATAAATTGCAATTAATTGTAGTAAGAATTAATTCATGCTAATTTTGAATTAATGTTATAATTGATAGCCTCTTATTATTTCTGTGGTCCCTGCTATACCTAGTAAAAATCTGGACAAGACTTGGGTAAAAAGTGACTTGGGAGAAAAGTCATCCGTTAGAGTTAGAGTAGGATTCTACTTGTGCAAGTAGAATCCTACACATTTTGGAAGACAATTTTCGACCAAAAATAACTCTACTTAAGGAGGACGAATTTCACCTAATTACTCACTTTCAGAGTTGTATTGTTTTTGCCAACCCAAAAGCAAAAACGTCCAAGGTTTTATTAGGCATATAGCAGAAGACTGCAGCCTGGATTCTTGCTGTTTGGAAGCTTTGTGCAACGATTTCAAGAGGTTAGTGCTTCTAATCTTGTGATTATAACATTGTCTAGTTTACACGTATTAGATGCTTGGTTGGTTTTGCTTGCTTCCGCTGCGCATGTTCTAACACTTGAAATATTGACATTCTTTTATGCAAAAGCTAAATTATTTTTCTACTACAATTTCACCTGAATAATAACTCCAATTAGCCAGATAAATTAATATGACTTAGAATCCCAAATTCATTTAATTCCAATTTCCTTTGGAATAACATTGAGAATTTCGCCTTTAATTTAGGAGTTAGAAATCAAAATCACAATATAAAATAAAATCAGTTATAGTATTAATAGTTAGGTTAGTTAAAATGCAAACTTTAAGAATAAGGATGAAATAATAGAAGACAAAATGTATTCATAAAAAGATGTCAGGTGAGACGCAGCTTAACATATTTGTATATCATATTACTCCTTTTATTTTAATTCAGATGACACATTTTGCTTATTGAGAATCAAATTAACCAAATTTTGAAGCTAAACTAGATTAGTTCAACTTAGTATTTTAAAACTAAAATTTAAATATTCAAAAACTATGGGGGAAATACTATAAGTTATAATTTTTCTCATGTCAATATGACAATTTTTTGTCAAATGTCACACTCTCGATAAGCGAAATGTTTTATATAAATTGAAATAAAGGGAGTATAAGATATGTGTAATTATAAAATAATACAACTAATTTAAATAAATTCATCATCTATGCATATTCAAAAGATATTGAATACAATGTCTATTTATTTTCATCATTTAAACAAATATTACATTTTATTTTACCGTCAATGTATATATATTTAATTAATAGACACTATACACACGTGCAACGCACGTATACTAAAACTAGTACTATATTAAAAACACGAAGGCCTTTAGCGAAATATCATTCGTCTTTTTTACCCTTTAAAAATAGAATTCATACTGGATAAAATTATAATTCAACTATTTTTCTAATATTTAGGAATTTAAAAATAATAATTAAAACTTTACTTATTAAATCTTTCCTTATTAACACTAGGTAAGAACTTCTAATATTTATGATTGTACATATAATCAATCCTTACGTCACAAAATATCTATTTACAGAAATATTTATATATGGAAACCCCATTGGATCGGAGCAGTAAAATAGTGAGCAATAAAAAAAGAGAAATTTGACCAATTTTTGGCTCCTTTTCTTTTATTATAGCCGTTCAATGAAATATTCTTTTGCTTTTAGACTCCTATTAATATTTATTTATTATACGTAACATAGTCTCCAATAGTAAAAAGATATCTTTCCTCTTTTTTATAACCATTCAATACAGTATCTTTCTTTTTGGATTCTATTTATGATTTATTTATTAGCAAATTGAAATACAAGAAGTGTTATTTTTTCTTATTAAATATTTCTAAATTATGTTTTTTTTCCTTCAAATAATTTTTCCAAATCTGGATAAAGTAGGAAAATAAAAGAGCAAAAGAACAAAAGGAAAGTTGAAACAAAAACTGGTGACTTCATATGGTAACTATGCTAATTTTATGTATGACGCCATGTCTAATAAGGACCCAATATAATCTATCTTCCTCTCGCGGTCATTATTTTATTTTTATGGCTTTCGCAACCTTTTAGGTTGGTGGGTTCTTTGGAAGTGAAACTTGAAATCATGTTAATTTTCTTGATGTATACTATCTTTTTTTTTTATGGTTTGAAGACTCAATAAAATGATCATTAATTCTTATTGTTCGAAGAAATTGAATAATTTTTTTTATGAATGATATTTTCATAATTTTTAGGTACACTACTTTGATTCGTGGAGAATTTCGGTTTGGCTGGACTATTAGACATGAGGTCAAAGTATGCATAGGTTCACTACCTGTTAGTGCAACATAAATTCATGACCTAAGATCAAGACATTGATATTTGATTTTTTATTTCATATTCTAATCATTCGATCAAGGATTCAAATATTTTGTATATATCTTTTTAAATTCTTTATGTGTAATATAAATTAATAATTATTAGTGTTTTGATCGAATTCAACGAAAAGAATAGATCAAACTGGTGGAGTAGATCATCAATTACCCTCTATATATGTCAAACATGCATTCACCTATAACCTTTAAAAAATTTCATCTTTTCAGTTTTCTATTTAGTGTTTATGCTATTTATTAATTTCTTGGTTACTTTTCTTAGGTTTATAAAATATAATTGGCAATGTAATAATTCGTTCAAGGTTCCCCTTATAATTCTTTTTTCCTTGGGCGATAAGGCTATTGGTTCGAATAGCTATTGCAGATTCTACCCAATTACTTAGAAACTATTTTGCATTGATGTTTTTCATTTAAATGAATATTGTATCTGTCTCCATATCAATTGCTATTATACATAATTCATTTTTATTTTAAATCATATATAATTTTTAATGATAGACACATAAAACACGTGCAATGCATGTATACTTTCACATCAGATAAAGTTATAATTTAATTATTCTCCTAATATGTGATATTTTAAAATCAAATAAAATTTTGATTATTAAATCTTTTCGTATTTGAACTATGTAGAAATTCATAATATTTAAAACTATTGAAATTTACTATAAATATACAACTTTGACTTTTCTAAATTCTATTAACCCATAAGACACAACGTACTCCAAAATTTAGAAAAAGAAAAAAATTAATTTAAACTAAACTATTCAAAATGCGTAAGAAAGAAATTGTATCTACTTTTGTCTTTGAAATATGTTCGTTTGTGACAACCAAGCGGTTGCCAAGGGTCTCTAACAAATTTTATTATTAATTTAATTCCTTTGCAATATTGTTTTGGCAAAAAAGTGTCCTAAATTTAGATAAACAATAAAATTATCTTTTTACGAAGGAACTAAATTGTCTTTAAAGCATTTAATAATTCCTAATTTATATATTTTTAAAAAAAAGACATATATTGAGTATAGTTACAGTTTTGTCTAAAACAAATTATGAAATACACTTTGATTTACATGGTTAAAAGAAAAATAGAACATTCGTAAAATTCTAATATAAATAAAAAGGTAAAAGATACCGTAAAACTCCTACAATAAATAAATGAGAAAAAATAGTTTTCAATAAGGAATCACACTGTCTTTAATTTCTAAAATCTGTGTTAAATAAAAGAGAAAAATATCTTTTCAAGAAGAAAACAATAGTTTGCCATTCCAAATTCTCGACAACTTTGTTACTTATCAAATAAAAACTTAAGAATGGTTTATTTACCCTTTTAATTACTCCTAACATTTTGTTTTTAAAAAATGTTATGTTTTTATATTGAACATATAATTTAATTTTTTGGGGGAAGTGTCAAGTTCATATAATTCAATGTAAGAAATGAACATCCTTGCTTCTTTATAAAATTATAGTTGATGTGTCTTTTGTTAGAACATGCGTATCGGAAGCAAGCAAACAAACCAGACATTTAATATATGTAAATTAGACAATGCTATAATCACAAGATTAGAAGCACTAACCTCTTGAAATCGTTGCACAGAGCTTCCAAACAGCAAGAATCCAGGGCTGCAGTCTTCTGCTATATGCCTAATTAAACCTTGGACGATTTTGCTTTTGAGTGGGCAAACGCAGTACAACTCTGACAGTGAGTAATTTGGTGAAATTCGTCCTCCTTAAGTAGAGTTATTTTTGGCCGAAAATTGTCTTCAAAAAACGTGTAGGATTCTACTTGCACAAGTAGAATCCTACTCTAACTCTAACAAATGACTTTTCTCCCAAATCACTTTTTACCCAAGTCTTGTCCACGTTTTTACTAGGTATAGCAGGGGCCACATAAATAATAAGAGGCTACCTATTATAGCATTAATTCAAAATTAGCATGAATTAATTCTTACTATAATTAATTGTAATTTTATTCCACTAAAAAACTGCAATTGAACTCCTCAGTATGAATTTCGAAAATTCAATAACACTTATTTTAACTCCCCATGTTAAGATCTCAAATACCAGCTAATTAAATTAAATCACTAAAAATTTAATTTAATTAACTAATTAAGTCCTTTACAATTCCGCTTAAATTATTTCATGTGACGGATACAAAATCCACCGGCCGGGTTTTCACATAAAAACTTATAAGCTTATATAAAGGGGTATCATCAAACTCAAAACCGAGTAATGGATTCTATCAACTAATTAATATTCACAAATGTTATTCGTTATTGTCCAATCTATTAGGCATACACTAACTCTGAATAGAGTCGTACCTTTTGATAAATCAAAACAATAAACAAATTACATTGATCATAATAATTATATAAAGATTAGGAGTATAAGTTCATTTAATGAATTAGAGAATATATTTTATATATTCCGTACAAAAATATCTTTTCTCTACTTGGTCCGTTCAATATACACTGAGTATACTAGCACAAGAAGTCGGAGTCAAACCACTCCCATAATCAAGACAAATTATACTATAATCTTGTGCTACAATCATCAAGATATTTTGTCCAATAATATCTTTGATTGTGAACAAAATTTATTAATTATGAGAACCAACAATTTAATCTTCTGTGCATGAGCTAAGACTCCATACACTAAATTGTCTACTACATAACTAAAAGGACACACATATAACAAATGATCTATTTAAAATAGTACTTTATTGAATTGAATAAATTAAATATATAATTGTTCCATAAAGAATAAAACAAAATACTATGTCTAAACCGCATGGTTAATAGTATATCCCAACAATCTCCCACTTAGACTCATAACCATGCGTCTACTACTCTAACACCCATTCCTTCTACATGATTGTCAAAATTCTTCTGTGTCAAGCTCTTTGTAAACGGGTCTGCCAAATTATCCTCTGACGCAATCTTCAACACTCTCGCATCACCTCTTTGAGTTATGTCCCGAATTAAGTGATATTTACGCTCAATATGTTTACTCCTTTTATGGCTTCTTGGTTCCTTCGAGTTTGCAACTGCACCACTATTGTCACAATAAAGTACAATCGGTGCTTGAACCGAAGGAACTACATTAAGCTCTTTTAGAAAGTTCCTGAGCCAAACAACCTCTTTAGCTGCCTCAGATGCAGCCACATATTCGGCTTCCATGGTGGAATCAGCAACACATGATTGCTTGATACTCCTCCAACTTATGGCTCCACCTCCTAAGGTAGAAACATATCCTGAGGTAGATTTTCTAGGGTCTCTATCTGACTGGAAATCTGAATCAGTATAGCCAATGGGTGCAAGATCACCTAAGTGATACACCAACATATAATTCCTAGTCCTTTTCAAGTACTTGATTATATGCTTAACAACAGTCCAGTGTTCTCGTCCAGGGTTAGACTGAAATCTACTAACCATGCCAACGGCAAAGCAGATATCAGGTCTAGTACATAGCATAGCATACATGAGACTCCCTACAGCAGAAGCATAAGGGACCGCCTTCATTTTTTCTATCTCATCAGTCGTTTTTGGTGACTGATCTTTCGACAGAGAGATTCCATGTCTAAAAGGGAGAAAGCCTTTCTTGGAATCTTGCATGCTAAATCTGGTGAGAATAGTATCAATATAAAGTGCTTGGGACAAGCCTAATATCCTCTGCTTGCGATCTCGCATAAGCTTGATCGCAAGGATATGTGCTGCCTGTCCCAAATCCTTCATATCAAAACGTGAGGACAACCATTCCTTTACTGAATTCAACATGCTCACATTATTTCCTATGAGCAAAATATCATCTACGTACAAAACCAAAAATGTAACTTTATCTCCATTCCACTTCTTATAGACACAAGACTCATTTTCACATTGATTAAAACCGAAGGTTTTAATCGATACGTCAAAACATGTGTTCCATGCTCTAGAAGCTTGTTTCAATCCATAAATGGATTTCTTTAACTTACACAACATGTGCTCATTGCCACTTTTAATGAAACCAACTGGTTGTGCCATATAGATGCACTCTTCAAGACTTCCATTTAGAAAAGCTGTCTTGACATCCATTTGCCAAATCTCATAATCATAATGAGCAGCAATGGATAAGAGAATACTAATAGATTTAAGCATGGCTGCTGGTGAAAAGGTTTCCTCATAATCGATCCCTTCTTTTTGAGTAAACCCTTTTGCAACAAGCCATGCTTTAAAAGTTTGCACTTTTCCATCCATCCTTTGTTTTTCTTATAGATCCATCTACAACCAATGGGTTTGACTCCAGTAGGTGGTTCTACAAGATCCCAGACTTGATTGGAGTACATGGACTCCATTTCAGATTTCATAGCATCAACCCATTTATCAGCATCCGTATCCTGTAGTGCTTCGTCGTAATTAATAGGTTCTGTATTAGGCTCTTCAAGGATTCTATCATAAGATTCTTCCAAGAGCGCAAACCGGAGAGGTTTTCTAATAATTCTCCCACTACGACTAGTCACTACAGGCGAATGATGATTTTGTTGTTGAATCACAACATCATTTTCTGGAACTGAAGCCTCAATGTTATCTTCCACACCTTGCGGTGCTGGGATATCATTAACTTCTTCCTGGAGTGCAGGCTGCAGAACAATTTCAGGTTGTTCAACAATCTGAGGTTGCTCAACATTACTCCCACTACTTTGGGGTAGTGAGATGTCAGGCAATTGCTCTTGTGCAATCTGCTGCCTATTGACATTTCTCCCACTATGATAATGCAATGGTATGTCAATATTGGCTTCCGGGATACGTTCTAGAGATGAGTCTTTAGTTACTCCATTATTTAATTCCTGTAAAACTAGTTTACTTCTAGGAATATGGTTTATTAAATAGTCCTCTTCTAAAAATCTGGCATTTGTCGTAACAATTACCTTCTTTTCTTTGGGACAATAAAACAAACCGCCTTTAGTTCCTTTTGGATATCCAATAAAAATGCATACTTCTGTCCTTGATTCCAATTTATTCGCTTTCCCTTTCAGCACATGTGCTGGACAACCCCAAACCCAAATGTGCCGTAAACTTGGCTTCCGCCCAGTCCACAATTCTACTGGAGTTGAAGGTACTGACTTTGAAGGAACCAAATTTAGAATGTAATTTGCTGTTTCTAAAGCATATCCCCAAAAGGAAGAAGGCAAATCGGAATAACTTAACATTGATCTAACCATTTCCATAAGGGTCCTATTTCTTCTTTCTGCCACACCATTTTGTTGTGGTGTTCCTGGGGCAGATAATTGAGATGTAATTCCACTATCTGATAAGTATTTTATGAACTCCGCAAAAAGGTATTCACCACCACGATCAGATCGCAATGTTTTGATATATTTATCATGTCGTTTCTCTGTTTCCGTCTTAAATTCTTTGAATTTCTCAAAGCATTCAGACTTACATCGTAACAGATAAATATATCCATATTTTGAGTAACCATCTGTGAAAGTCACAAAATACTCAAAACCACCTCTTGCTTGTATATTCATAGGGCCACACAAATCAGAATGAATTAGTTCTAGCTTATCGCTGGCTCTATTTCCTTTTGAGGGAAAATGTCTCTTGGTCATTTTACCTTCTAAACAGGATTCGCATGTTGGTAGTGACTCCACTTTCAATGAACTCAAAGGTCCATCAGAGACCAATCTCGAAATCCTATTTAGATTTATATGACCTAGACGTAAGTGCCACAAATAAGTTTGACTCAATTCAGAAATACGTTTTCTTTTATGTGGCAGATTAATGTTATTCAATTCTTTTGGTTGTTGTAGCACACGAGGAGAGATATCAAGAATAAAAAGGTCATGTACTCTAGCAGCAGTGTAGATAAAACGTTTATTAAACTTAATAACAACAGAGTTATTAGCAAAATAAATATTATAACCAGCATCCATTATTTTCGAAACAGAAATTAAATTCCTTCTAATGGAAGGTACATAGAGAACATCTTTTAGATCTAAAACTCTATCACTACTAAACGAAACTCTAATATTTCCTAAAGCTAAAGCTGGTGCTGGCTCTCCATTGGCTTGAAAAACGCAAACTTCATTCTCACTTAGCCGCCGCATTTCCTGAAACCCTTGCAAAGTAGTGCAGATATGATTAGTGGCTCCCGAATCTACACACCAAAACATGGTAGAAACA
>ML257312.1:5064-19814 GCA_005239495.1 Nicotiana undulata
CCACCCTTATTTCCTTATTTTATTTTTTTATTTCTTACACAATTAAAATATAATATTAAGTATAAAGTAATATAATTAATACTCAAAAATGAGCAAAAATTCTAAAATGTAAAGCAAAAATAATTAAATATATATATTTTTGACCGAACATCAATTTCTTTTTGCAAATTTAGTAGGCGTTTGGTCATGCATTCCAATTCTTTTTTGGAATTTGAAATTTCAATTGAAGATAAAGTTTGTGTTTGGTTATATTTGCAACATATTTGGATGCATTTTTAGAAAATATCAGAAACATAATTTATACCCCACAACTAGTAAAATATATCAAAACCATCCAATTTGATTATCCTACTTGAAATAAACAATCAAAATGTTATTGTTCAACTGTTATCACATTCTACTTTACTGCAATACATAGAAGATGCAAATATCAAATATCACATTTTCTAATTCTACTAATACACAGAGAAGGAATTTAAGCCAAAAACAACATGAATATGAACAAGTTCTTCTTTAATATCGGGGTATATCAGGAATTCAATAAAACCTACCTATTTTAAAAGATAAAATAAAAATAAAAGATTGATTAATTGGCTGCTTGCATCACCAAGAATTTGCCCCTTTTTTCCTCGTTTGTGTTTGCCGAATCAATTGGGATTAAGAATAATAGTGAACAACAAGGAAGCTAAACTAACACTTAAATCCCTCTTGGCTTCTCACTTACTCATTGCGCGTTTTGTGTTTCTGTGGGTAGTTGTAGGTTAATAGTTGCCGAGGCCATTGTATAAATTTTAAAAGTATAGGATAAATTTATAAAATTAAAAACTAGTGAAGACCAATTTTTCAAATTTAAAAATACATTTTCAAGTGAAATTGAAAAAAATGGGTTGAATTTGATAACCAAACATTATTTTCAAATTTTCTTTTGAAAAAGAGCAAAAAATTTATACGTCCAAACGGGGCTCTTAAACTGTGAACTGTGAAGGAGACACGAAGTGCATATGGGTGCAACACTCTCATACGTTATATTACTAGATGAAAGATGAAAATCAAAGTCATACATAATAGTATATGTTATTTTAGTGGTGGACTTTAGGAACCTAGCTATCCCACAAGGATTATTTATATTCCTAAAAGATGCTTCTAATTAACAACGTTAAATTCTCAGAGCACGTTAAGCTTATTTAATTACAACGTAACAACCCTGTCATTACAGATTTATTGATCAAATTACATATTAAATATAACTAATATGCTGAGGTATGTTCAATTCTAACATCTATTTTTACAGAAAATCGTGAAATTTTAATATACTGTTCACAACACAATAATAAAATCGAAATTAGTGAGAGTTGAGAACCCATGATTTAATGGTCATTTGAATCGGATTTGATGCGGCAATATGACAAATATAATTATTGGGAACTCTATCAAGAAAATATTGTTCTACATCTCGATCTTAGCTACTCATAAAATGATATGCACTATTCACTTTCATTGACCCTCTTACTCACTCTCTCGTTCGTGCTACATCCTATATGTAACATGATTTTGTCTGGAATTTTTATTTGCTAAATTTATTTAATAGTAATGATATTAATAATATTTGTCTGATGTGTTAAATACATTTTCAATTAAATCAATATTTTTATCAATTATTCATATAATTTGAACGGTTTAAAGAGTTCAAATATAAAAGCATACAATGTATTCATAAACGATATGTGGAGGAAACAAGAACAGTAAGTGAGCAATTATAAATGGTGGATTGAAGATGAGACATAACAGCAAGTCCGATCCACAACGGCACCTAATAAATTGTTCACCTAATTAATCTATAGAAGCTGGATTTGAAGCTGTCACGGACGTGATTGGCACCCAACCTATTCCAATACATTGAGTGAACCCTGTATTAACTAGCTGAAGATTTGAACTAAACGTCACACTTAAGAAAGTTCATAATGAAGTCTTAGGATAATATTAGTCCGAAATCTAAATACTAACTAAACATGAACATGTATGCAATATAATCCAACCCACCTAAGTCATGAGCCTTTACTAAAAGTCCGGGAGGTATTCCCGACCCCTAGTATAAATAATAATATATGAAAGAAGTGAAGTCTAAGAAGAATCGCTACTGCTGGGATGAAACCAACTGAGCCAGCTAGATGAGTCTGGAGCGTCTACCTCTAGCCACGTGCAAGTCACCTGCATATTCGACGCCTGTTCATACGACATATGGCAGGCCCAAACGGGCTAAGTACCACCAAAAGATACCGAAAAACGTTCTCTAATAAAGACGATTCCATACTCAGAGCTTCAAACTCGATACCTGATTAAGGATGAAGGGGTACTTACCACTCCACCACAATCCTCGTTGGATTCAATTGCTCTCTAATGTGGATTATATCATCATTTAATGAAACATTCGCGGCAAACTAGCAATAAGAAGGTGGGACAGGTAAGCCGCACAAGCTTTTTTGCCAACCACTAAAGCATTTTGGAGAAAGACAAATTCGATATTTTGCTTTATTCACATTATGCCTCCTAAATATAACATAATTTCCTAAATTGATCCCAATCTGGACCCTCTCTTAGGGCTGTGCACGGATCGGATTGGATCGGATTTAGCACATTTCGGATTCGGATTTCGGATTTCGGATTCTAGAAAATGCAATCCGAATCCGATCCGAATTATATCGGATCGGATTCGGATTTTAAAGTTTGGATCGGATCGGATTTCGGATCGTAAATGCCTCAATGTTGTAAACTAATATGTATATTTTCTTTGTAAAAGAGGCAATGCATTAAGAAAAATTCATGTTTATACAATTATGAGAGTAATATGGTGCCAATACAGCTAACTCTAGCAATTGTAAAGGTAATAACTTGGAGGAAGATGTAAAGAAAGTACTGACTATCCGAAATTAAAGTGTAGTATTTATACATTGCCTAATAATTTCGGATTTCGGATCGGATCGGATTAAAATATACCAATCCGAATCCGATCCGAAATCCGAAATTTTTATAAACACAATCCGAAATCCGGTCCAATCCGAAATCCGAAATCCGAAATTGAATGGATCGGTTCGGATTTCGGATATCCGATCCAAATGAACAGCCCTACTCCTCTCTCCCTCCCAAATATAGGTGAATAATAAATGAGAAGTGTGTGTCAAAGAAAATTCCATGTACTAGTAATTTTTTTTTATTTGTTCAAACTTTAGTGGATAGAGTTATTCGATACAGTGATATCTATGTTGCTGGAGGTATACTCATCGAAGTGCACACAAACAGGTTCCAACACCACAACTGTTAAAAAGAAAGAAAAAAAATTCCGCACATTAGGGGCTTATGCCTTATTTTCATTGTATTTGTTCTATAGGGTATCGATTAACTCTTTATTATAGGTTTATTTTAAAATTCTATAGGGTATCGATTTACCTAAGATAAGAGCTTGGACCTAAGTATAAAAGAGCTTCAGATGAGAGATGATAATGTTCAAACCACTTTACAAAATTACCTTCAGATGAGTCATACATGTTTTCTCGTCAATAATTTGGCTCAAGAAAACACCTTAATGGATGCGTAAAATATCTTGCAAACATAGAGCCTGCATACATATAATGATTACATCATGAAAAGCTGAATATTCAGTAATCATAGTTAGAAGTAACATTACTCATTTAATTTATCCTCATTTTCGTGGAAGATTGAGAAAAGTAAATTTATAAGAAGTACCTTGTCACTTTTCTAAAGTAAATTTTATATGAAGTATGGTATACATTGTCAGTTTTCTCTCTTGATTTCTTCACAATTTCCATCGTAAGAAAATTTACATAAAGTAGTGTCAAATCTAGGGGTGGGTATTCGGGCCGTTCAGATTGCATATAAAAATTTCGGTTTGTATTTTTGTTTTTTGGTTGAAGAAATAATAATTCAAATCCAATCCAAATAAGTGTGGATTGGATCAGATATTTAAGTTTAGTTTCACATTAGTCGGTTTGGATATTTTGGATTTTCAATTTTGAGTTTATAAGTTGAGATGTTTCTTCTTTTTACAAAAATGAATATCCAAATAAAATACTCATATTACATTATTTGAAATATTCTTTATTCTCACCACAATCATTCAAATGAAGTATTCAAGTAATGAAATTATTGACAAAAAAATATAATAGAGACACTACGACCGATAAGAAGTAGAAATACTAAAACCATGTCCAAATAGAAAGTATTCTTACAGTAACTTAGCAATTAATATTATATATATATGAGATAATATCTAATGGGTAGGTAATTGAACTTATTACTATTGACATATGGATAATGAACTAAATATAAAGTTATAAGAATTTAGGATTTAGAATATCCAAAAATCCGAGGTACCAAATCCAATATCTATTTTTTTTAAAAATTAAATCCAAAATCCAATTTGTAATCCGAAAATTCAAACCAAAAATTCAAAAAATTTAAATTTCGATCTCAATTTCGAATTTGCCTAAACTATTTCCTGGGTCAATATCTCATAAGTACAAAATAGTGATATGTCATATTGAAGGCGACATAAGAAGGCTTTATGATTTGATAAAGAAAAAAGGTTCACCAATGGAGAAAAACCAAACGTATTTAAAGGTGAAAAAGGAAAGGTGCTTTTTATCTCTCAAAATAGGGTACTTAGCGTTATATTTTGATTGCGTTAAAATTTAAAATTTGATATTAAGTGTCTTATACTAAGATAGCTTTTATAAATTACATGTGTGTTACTTACAAGTTATACATTCAGGTCGTTTGGTTTGAATACAACTTATACCGGGATAAGTTATACCGGTATACGTTATGCTGGAATTAGTTATGCTGGAATTATTTTTATCCATTGTTTGGTATGTTATATTAAATATGACAATTGCATAATTTGTAAGAAGAATATATAAGTTATACCAGTGCTAATTACCACACCCTCTATAAGGTATAAGTTATCCTGGGGTTAATTTTATCCTGGGATAACTTATACCTGGTTTGCTAATCAAACAAAATATTAAAGTGATATTAAATTTTTATATCAGCACTATACCTTCTTATAGCTCATATCAAACGACCCCTCATATGTTAGGACAATACTAAAAAGATAATTCTCACGAAGCTTAGCAAAGCCAAAGACTACAATTTGAGCAACAATGTCACTGTGTATAACATAAGGGACTAAATACAAAATAGCCAAAAACATAGTATACGTAGTTGCAAATATAAGAAGAAGAGGAGTGAGTGTGACAAATACTCTCCACTTCCTATAATTTATAATTTGAAACTCCGAATGAAACATCGTCACGCCAAAACATAGAGAGAGAAGATTAGACAGAGAAACATGAAGTTCTTTTGACAATCAAAGTGTCAAAGACTCTCCCTAAACATCGCTTACTCCTCTTGTAAGAATTTCACTCTTTCTCTTCTTACTCAATTTCTTTGACCAAGTTTTTTCTACTTTGCTTTTTTTTTTTTAAATTTTAATTTATACATGAAAAATGAATCTAGAGTCTAAGATTTTGATTCAGAGGCAATTAAACCAGACAAACTGATCTGGGCTCTATTTTATTTTATTTATTTCAAAAAAAAAATCTGCCCAAATATATTGTTTTTTCAGCTAAACCCCTGAAAAGGCTAATCTTGCTTAAGCATGGAGCTATTTGTTTTGATTTTTTAATTTATTACATTTTATTAGCAAATTATAAGTTGTATTCTCAAGATTTTATTTTGGATTGTGGGTAATGTTTAAATTTTGTTAGTTTTGTAGTTTTTTTTGGAGAAGAATGTTATCAAGAATGGATTCTAGGAAGAAAATTGGTGAGAAGACTGGAAATGGGAAGTTGTTGAATGATATTGAAGCTATAAGTAAAGCCCTATATTTGGATAAAACCCAACCTCGGATTTTGATGTCTACAGCTAGTAGTCGTTCTAAGTCTGTTGGGAAAGCCCGTTTACCCGACCCCAAATCTAAGAGCAAAGACAATAATGGTAGAGATTTGTTAGACAAGGATAGTAATAAGAAGTCCATATGGAGTTGGAAGAGCTTAAAGTCCTTAACTCATGTTAAAAACCGAAGGTTCAATTGCTGTTTTTCGCTTCAAGTCCATTGCATTGAAGGGCTGCCGCCATTTTTTGATGACCTTAGCCTTGTCGTCCATTGGAGGAGGCGAGATGGTGAGTTGATGACATGTCCGGTTGTGGTTTGTGAAGGTATAGCTGAGTTTGAGGAACAGTTGAGTTATACATGTTCTATATATGGCAGTAGGAATGGTCCCCATCATTCAGCAAAGTATGAGGCAAAACATTGCTTGTTGTATGCTGTAGTTTATGGCACTCCTGAACTTGACTTGGGGAAGCATCGGGTTGACCTTACCAGGTTGCTTCCTCTTACATTAGAAGAATTGGAGGATGAGAAGAGCTCGGGTAAGTGGACAACTAGTTACCGGTTGTCAGGTAAGGCTAAAGGTGCAACCATGAATGTTAGTTTTGGGTATCACATAGTTGGGAATGGGAACACTTCTGCCATGCTTCCGAGCAATAGGGACGTTCGAAACTTGAAGCAGAGCAGTTCAAGTGCTGCAAAACTTCTTGCACAATCTGAGCAAAGTGATGAACTGAGCATAATAAGGCGAGCTGGAAGCCTTCCTCCTCGGTCTTCTACTTCACAGCAGTACACAGAAGAAGTAAAAGATCTTCATGAGGTTTTACCAATGCGTAGTTCTGACCTCTCCAAATCAGTAGAAGTTCTGTATCAGAAGCTCAAGGAAGAGAAGCTTGAAGTTTCAGAGATTGATGTTTCCTCTAATACTGTTGAGAGCCTCAGGCCGGAACTATCCTTTCTATCAGAACCTGGGAAGGGAAGTGTTGAAAACGAGTTTGAGTTTTCTGTGATTGAGCAAGGCATAGAACTGCCCTTGAAGGAACTGGAGCAAAAAGAAGATGTTTCTGTTAAAACTATTGATTACCCTGTGTTGGAGAGGCCTGTACCTGCTAGTACTGTGAAGATGCCCATTGAAGAGGAGGCACAACCTGAACTATTGGACAAGGGTCTTGACAGTGCAAATGAACTACTTCCGGTGAGTGCCAGCAATTTTGAGACAGAAGAATTAATTATGAAAGAATTGGAGTCTACATTAAACAGTGTCTCTGACTTAGCAAACGAGGGATTAGATTCTCAAGAACATGACAATGAAGTTAAAAATCATGATAGTTACTTGGATGCTAAAGCGAATTATAGAGAGGTTAGGAAGGGAAAATCTCTCAGCATGGATTACATTACTGAATCCGTGGCTAGTGATTTCCTGGATATGCTAGGGATTGAGCATAGTCCAATTGGCCCAAGTTCCGAGAGCGAGCCTGATTCCCCAAGAGAACGATTATTGAGGCAATTTGAGAAGGACACTCTGGCTAGTGCTTATTCTTTGTTTAACCTTGATATGGGCATTGAAGAATTTGCTTCTGATGCTCCAAGTGGATCCCAATGGACGAGCATCTCCGAGGAATTTGGTTATTTATCTGCCGAACCGTCATATGAGGAGATCCCCAAGATAGATATTGAGGCAATGAGTAACAAAACAAGGGCTTCCACATTGGAGGACTTGGAGACGGAGGCTTTGATGCGTGAATGGGGCTTGAACGAGAAGTCATTTCAGTATTCTTCTCCCAAAAGTTCAAGTGGTTTTGGCAGCCCAATTCATATGCCTCGTGAAGACCCTTACCAATTGCCTCCCCTCGGAGAAGGCTTAGGACCCTTGGTACAGACTGAAAATGGAGGATTTTTAAGGTCAATGAATCCTGCAGTTTTCAAGAATGCTAAGGGTGGAGGGAATTTAATTATGCAGGTATCCAGTCCAGTGGTGGTGCCTGCAGAAATGGGTTCTGGTATAATGGACATACTGCAGCATTTGGCCTCCATTGGAATGGAAAAGCTCTCCATGCAGGCAAGTAAATTAATGCCCTTGGAAGATATAACTGGTAAGACAATGGAACAAATAGCCTGGGGAAATGCACCGAGCTTAGAAGGACCTGAAAGGTTTGTCGTTTTGTTCACATTATTTTTTGTAGAGTTGGATTGCAGTTAGTGTACCACAAATGTACATGCACCTACTTATATTTCGTTTGAAATTGTTTTGCAGACAAGATCTATTGCATCATGAATTTGAGTTTGGGCAAACCATGGCCAGCGGTCGGAGTAAAAAGGGAAAATCGCACGGACCAATGCCAAGTAAGTTGGAATCAAGTTCTACCGGCACTCACATGGACGCTGAATATGTATCCTTAGAAGACCTTGCTCCTTTGGCAATGGATAAAATTGAAGCCCTTTCAATTGAGGGTCTGAGAATACAGTCGGGCATGTCAGATGAGGATGCACCTTCAAACATCAGCACTCAATCCATCGGCGAGTTTTCAGCCTTTGAGGGACAAAAGATCAATTTTGGTGAAGCTGTAGGTTTGGAAGGGGCAGGTGGATTGCAGCTTCTGGACATTAAAGACAATGGCGATGAAGTTGATGGGCTTATGGGCTTATCTTTAACACTTGATGAATGGATGAGGTTGGACTCGGGAGAAATATATGATGAAGATGAGATTAGCGAGCGAACCTCTAAACTGCTAGCAGCTCATCATGCTATCAGCACAGACATGTTTCGGGGCAGGTCGAAGGGAGAGAAGAGACGCGGAAAAGGTAAGAAGTGTGGTTTGTTGGGAAACAACTTTACAGTGGCACTAATGGTGCAGCTCCGTGATCCTTTACGGAATTATGAGCCGGTTGGTACACCTATGCTTGCACTTGTTCAGGTAGAGAGAGTGTTTGTACCACCTAAACCTAAGATATACAGCACGGTTTCTGTAGTTAGAAACAACAATGAAGATGATGATGATGATGAATCTGAGCCTCCTAAGGACCCGAATGTGGACATCAAAGAAGAGAATATCACCACCGAGATTGAACAAATACCACAGTATAAAATAACCGAGGTGCATGTTGCAGGTTTGAGGACAGATCAAGGTAAAAAGAAATTATGGGGTTCCACGACTCAAGAACAGTCTGGCTCTCGTTGGTTGCTTGCTAATGGAATGGGAAAGAAAAATAAACATCCATTAATGAAGTCAAAGGCTGCTAACAAATCTTCAAAGGCAGCTGCTTCATCAGCAACAACTACAGTGCAGCCTGGTGATACACTATGGAGTATATCTTCTAGGGTTCATGGTACAGGCGCTAAATGGAAGGAAATAGCAGCACTAAATCCACATATCCGAAATCCAAATGTTATATTGCCGAATGAAACAATCAGATTGAAGTAGTGGTGTAAACTTAGTGATTCACTGGGGCAATGAAATTTTGGAAGCAGCCACCAATTTATGGTGAAAAAACTGGGCAATACAGCTTCAAGTTATATTGAAGGTCAAACAACGGGTGAACGTGCTGAACCAGTATATTTTTGTGCAATGTCAATGTCAATGTCATGTCAAGGGATGTGCTCTTCTGTTCTTGAAGTATTCTCTTCTGTAGATGTGCTTGATTTGTACAATCTGCATTCGTTGCTGTGGTTGTCATGGGGAACATTGTTTTCCTCTTCATCAATTATAGAAAAAAATGTACCGACTCTTGTGACACCTTGTGATTGTTGCAATAACAGAAAATTTATTCCTAAAAAGGTACCTCGGTGCACAAAGCATCTCGCAAGCATTCGGAGAAGGGCCGTATTTCAAAGGGCTGCAAAATGAAGCTTACTCTTTTTTGGATATTAAAAGTTGGTGCTTTATTTCTGTCTGTCAAGAGCCATCTCCTTCCCTCCCTCTAGATGGCAAAATTTCCTATTACTTAACTTTTCTGGTTGATCTGAATTTAATCTAAATCTTTGTTTTAAGGAAATACTAATCCGTTTTTGAGCTTTTCATCTGAGAATCACCAACCACTAAAAATATAAGAAAATGTCTTGTACCTCCAGTGCATGCCGCAGACATGCCGGACAACGAAAAATTTATGATTATTGAGGCATGGAAATATGCAGATTTTCTTTGCAAAGGCTATATCCTAAGTGATTTCGAGGATGACTTGTACAATATCTACAGTGCTATGAATACTTCGAAGAATTATGGGACGCACTTGAGAAGAAGTACAAAACTGAAGATGCATGCTTGAAGAAGTTTATGGTTGCCAAGGTTTTAGACTATAAAATGATAGACAACAAAACCGTTGGAACCCGAGTTCAAGAGCTTCAACTTATTTTTCACGACCTTATTACTGAAGGTATAGTCGTGAATGAAGCATTTCAAGTGGCTGCAATGATTAAAAAATTTCCTTCTTCGTGGAGAGATTTCAAAAACTATCTTAAGCACAAGCGCAAAAAGTTTGGCGAAAGGGTGTTTTTGAGGAAGGCAAAAAAACTAAAAACTCATACTAGGAAACAAAAGATGCTCATCGAAGTGGGCGAACACAGGTATAATAAAGGGTTGCTATTACACAACCTTTAAAAATGGCAACTTTGAAGGAAGTTGCTGGCTTGCTGCATGCATAAAAGTCTCAGGGATCTAAATAAGCGTTAGCAGATAAGATGCCTGTTTTTCAATATAAAAAGCTGCTAAGGAACGAACACTAGCACCTTTCAGTTCCCACACTGATCTCATTGACCTCCAGTTCTTCCTTGTCGTGAATCGCTCCTTCCCACCTTACAGAGAGGGATGTCCCTGCCCCACCCCAGGCAGGAGAAGGGCTTATACTGCATGGATGGGCCAACTCTTTGGGTCGTAATAGTGCATACGAAAGATTGATAGAGTAATTTGTTATTCCTTGTGCTTAAATTGCCTATTATATGCCTTGTCAATTAGATCACAAAAGCAGACCATACACTCATAGAATCATTTAATTGATTGACACCAGCAAAGATTTAACACAATTTTCAATTAAACATCAGGCTGCAGATGCTTCAACTAAAATATACCTGCGAAACCACACTCCAGCTAAGTTTTACAAGTTAGAATATATCACAGGAAGATGCTTTCCTACAAGATCCCTATACGTCCAAATTTAAAGTCTAACAGAGGGGCACCTCCGCAAATTTAACTAGTAGATTATCCAGAAAAACAAAGAGTAAGGACGAGAACTTTGAATGAACATGCCCTGCTGATCTACGTAAGATGGCAGTGTCCTACAGGAGACAAATACAAGGGTGGAACTTTAGCAAATTCAACAGGATGTCAAGGGCGTGGCCTCTTGTTGCTGCATGTTGGGCATTTGTACTGCTTTATATGTTCAGCCTTCGCAGGTGTGATCTTCACGCACTTACCATGGAACCACCTCTCGCATATGTCACAACAAATCCAGAATTCATCTGAGGCATAGTTCTCACCACATGCCCCGCACAGGGTATCGCCGTGCTCTTCCTCCTCTTCATCTAATCCATCATCCTCATCTTTTACTTCGACCTTCGAGTATTTACCCTGGATTTCAACATGAAACTATTTTCATAAACCTAATTGTTAAGTTCCACACCATGCATAAGGAAACACACTCAAATCATGGAATTGCTTTTAAATATTTCTCTATAATAATCTGGAAAATGTATGGCAGGAGACATGGTCTAGTTTCAAATAAGATAAACAAAACCTTGATGCATACAGTGAAGAACTGACGGCAACAAAAAATGAGGACTATAAAAAAGTAGTGAACTTACATACAGAATATATAAAGCAAACTGAAAGTAGGCACAAATCTCAATTCACAAGGCACCTTGACCCAAAAATTAATGAAGACCAAATTCAGTTGTAAAGATTCAGCAACATGAAATGCTAAGTACAATTGTGAACACAAGACATTAGAATCAATTGAAAATTATAGGTCAGTATCAAACAGCTCAACTGTTGAAAATTTCCGTGTTGCCTCTAACAAGGCACAACCTCTTCAAACAACGGGCATATAAGCATACACAAGTGCTTTTTTTGGCCAAAAGCACTTTTGGCCAAAAATTGAGGTGTTTGGCCAAGCTTTTGGAAGGAAAAAAAGTGTTTTTGAGAAGAAGCATAAGCAGTTTTTGAGAAGCAGAAAAAAGTAGCTTCTTTCCAATAGCACTTTTGAGAAAAATACACTTAGAAGCAGTTTTCAAAAGCTTGGCCAAACACTAATTACTGCTCAAAAGTGCTTTTCAATTTAATTAGCCAAACACAAACTGCTTCTCACAAAAAGCACTTTTTTTAAAGTGCTTTTGAGAAAAGCACTTCTCAAAATAAGCTGATTTTAGAAGCTTGGCCAAACAGGCTATAAATGTCACTCCATTAGTTCATAACAACTCAAAATAACTTCATTATCCACTTACTGCTACTACATCACCAAAACCTGAAGACCAACTAACTCCCACAAGTCACAACTCACATAGCAACATATAAACCTAAGCCCTTTTGATATTAGATGTAGTACATCAAATAAGCTTCCATACTTCAAATAGAAAGAAAAATCAATGTTTATCAACTTGAGAGGCTTGTGTAGAATTCCGGGACTACATAATCTATAGCTGGTTACCACATGGTACACAAATCCTTCAAAATCACCCGTTGCACTCGAGTCGATCCAACACAATTTGGGCGTGAGTGTTGGATGCACCCCGATCTTGGTCAAGTCACCAAGGGTGAGTTATAATACATTATAATACAATTTAATAGTCGTACCTCAACAGCAGTGCAAAGAGAACCATTGTATTGACTAGAACAATTTTGTCATAACAGATAATTAACATGAATGAAATGAACGAGACAAGAATTTGTGCATTTTTCTCCTATAGTGTATTGGTGAAGTGGGGTCAAATAGAGCGCACCCCAAGAGATGGGTTGGAATAGTTGTTTCATATCTGTGGGTCAAATCCCAACTCCTGTTGATGATCTCTTGATCAATACCTTCAGCCTCCCCCCCCCAAAAAAAAAGTTGTTTTCTTATTTAGGATAAGTACCTTCAGGCCACAACCTTAAATTTGAAGTTTACTATTTAATGTTCTACGTTCCAAGAGTCCAAGGATTATGTCTGAAACTATCCACTGCTATCTTTGTTATGAATACTGCATAGCAACAGGTTATCAAAGAATCAACAGTTTTATTTGGGAGAAGGTTGAAGAGTAGTCGTACCACTTTAGAGTTTGACTTGGATTTGGTGCTGCTATGGTTAGAGACTGATGATCTTTCCTTTACTTGCTTCTTGGCAGCTCCAGTGACAACCTCATATATTGTTGGCAGATCATTTATCATATTGAACAGGCGTTTCCTGAACCACAGATACAACAAACATTTAGCAAAAACAAGAAGCTCTTCAATTTAGCAAAATGAGTAGGTAACGGCTCTTCTGCATTCATGACCAAGCACATGCATCGCTTGGGACCATTCGCATACAATGGCTTTACAGAGTGACGCCGTTTAGTTACTTAAAAGAATAAGCAACTTTAGTCGGCTATATGTCCACAATAAAACCAAACACAAAAGATACTGCAGAAAAGGAATTCATCAAAGGAAGATCGGATAAACACAAAGAGGGAAGGCAAAAGGCAATGCAACTGTTTTTTGTAAAGTCTGTCAAAAAATCAAGTGTACCTATCAGCTTTGTCAAAGCCAAATCTGGCACCAAAGTAAAAGGCAACAGAGAGTAGCCATGCATCACTGTGAACAGCAACTAGAGCCAACCAGTCCTTTTCTTGCATCCCATCTCTGGCAAAGTTTATACCCAGTGCTGGCTCTGGAAGCTCAGGGGGCACCTCCTCAGCTGGCAAATTGACTTCCCATTGCTCGCTTGGAAATCCATAGAGGCAAAGATTTTCCTTTTCTGCAAGGTTTTCATGAGAGAGAAAGAGAGAGGGAAAAGAAAATTTTGAGATTGCAATATCATCAAAAAGTTTCAGATGAGCTAATCAATTTTTCAGAAAGCACTCATTCAATAAAATAATATGTCAATGAAACCATAAAAGTCCTTATCGAAAGAAGACAAGAAACCATAAAAGTACTTATATCTGTTTTAATGTGTAGGTAGGCATTACAAGATCAGAAGTCTTGTTGAGCTAAAAGATATTAACAAGCTTTATGTTCAGGTGTAATGTCGTATTCTTTTCATGGATTTCATATGTCAGGATTATGAAAACCTATAAGATTTTCAAAAATCATAAACTATCATGAGGCATATAAAACATAGGATTTGCAATTTGTTTGACCCAAAAGATGATAAATAAAGCACAAAGCTTTGCTGTCAAGTCAAATGTATTAGACAGATTTTGAGCCCTCTATTTATGGACCAATCCACATTTCAAGCCATAAACAAGACCAATATATTGAACCCAAGTCTTCCAAGATATTTCTGCTTAAAATGCCTCAACATTGGAAGCTGGAGTCAGTTTTAAGACAACAACTGAGTGATGAACAAGGAAACATTTGCTACACTTTCAGACCAGCTCAAGCAACATATAAGTAGCAAGTTCAACGGACCATCTAGTTTAAGAAAAAAATATATTTTTCCAAACTTGCATTTTCAATTATACTCTGCTTTGTTTGTTTTCTGATGTCTTGTTTTATTATATATTTCCCTCATCATACTAGTACTTGTCAAATGATTCACATTGCATTCAACCTAAGGCAAGAGGCGGTCCCCATTCTAAGAAAACAAAATTTGTGGGTTTGGGGGGGGGGGGGGGGTTTAAAAACCCCTTAAAAATAAAAAAAGAACTTTTAAAAAAATTTACGACCCCTCTCAAAACCAC
>ML257313.1:0-26801 GCA_005239495.1 Nicotiana undulata
ATCGCAGAAGAATTGGGTGAAGCTTTTGGATGTTGCCCAACTATGTTTCAATTCACAAAAGAGGTCCAGTACAAACAAAAGCGCTTTTGAAATTGTTATCGGGCAACAACCGCTACTCCCACACACTGTGAATGCACCAAACACGGGAAAATCTCCTCGTGCTACTGGCTTCTCAACAGAATGGAAGCGGAATATGGAGATAGTGCAGAGCTATTTGGTGAAAGCCCAAAAGCGGATGAAGAGGCATGCTGATCAGAATCGTCGCTTTGTTGAATATCAGGTAGGAGACAAAGTGATGGTCAAAATCCCAAAGCGGTACTTATTTGCAGGGGTCCACGACCCTCGCCTGCTGCAAAAATATATTGGACCTTTGTCCATTGAAAGACGCATTGGGAAAGTTTCATACCGGGTGGATACCCCAGCTTGGTGGAAAATCCATCCTGTCTTCCATGTTAGCCTATTGAAACCATTTCGGGAAGACACGGAGGATCCTTCACGGAGCAAACTCACAGTACCCAGTATTCGAGGCCCCGGTTCAACCGGGAAAAGGCGAGCTGAAGCTATTCTTGATGACCGGGTAATTCATGCCTCCAGGAAGGATCACCAAGAGTTCTTGGTAAAATGGCAAGGGTGTGATGCAGAGGAGAACACTTGGGAGAGGGGAACAAACCTCAAAGCCTACAAGAGCCTCATTGAAGATTATTTGGGGAGCAAGGCGCCGAGGACGTCGCCAACTCAGGTGGGGGAGAATGTCATGGGCGGCTTTCCACCCATGCCCCATGACCCCTTGGACGAGCCCCGTGGCGTCCTAGCAAGCACGCCTAGCGCCACGGACGGCCCCGTGGTCTTGGACGCACCAAGTGACAAGCGCGCATGTGCCGGTGCCTCTGTCGCCCCACCAATTTCCCTCGCTAGCGCCCAGCCGCAAGCAGCTGCCAACAGCGCCGCGCGCGCAGATCGTGATGCCTGAGACAAAGTTGCTGCCAACGGACCTGTTTCTACCTTTGTAGAAAACTAAGTCCTTTTCTCTGTAAATATAGAGTAGCTTTATTCCATGTACTTTCATTATGTTTCTCTAGCGTAGTTTAGTCTACTCATGTAACTTGGGTTTATTTTTTTTAAGCATTATTAGGGGGTATCAAGCATTCAAAACTTTCTAGCAAGCAATTCTCTGTACTAGTGTCTCTACCCCTCGACACCGCGTTGCCTTCATTTTGTAATACCTTTCATTATTGCAATCCAGCTTTCATTTCAAATCTCATTACTGTTCTCTCAATTGTTGGCATTGGTTTTCCCACACGGCACTGACAATCTAGTCTAGCGTGTGGCGGGGACCTCACTTGGCGGACAGCAACCACCCTGACATCGGTTGCTTAGCCTTACGTCGCCCTTCCAAAGAATCTCAGGAAGGCGTCGCGTAACAGTTACCATGTATTAATGAATACAAATTTCCCTCAACCCGGATCCCATTGTAACCTTTGTGAAGGCCTGGCCCAATTGCTTCTTCTCGGCCCAATATCAGTTTGTGTGACATCTTTGTTGGTATCCATATTGGGCTGGGCTAGATTATTCAAAACACAAACCCATCCCTATTACTATGTGTCCCAATGTTAGGCTCGCAAATTATGTTGTCCAGCTCCAGTTGGCAGGTTTGGGCGGCAGGGGTGATAAGTGCCCCACAATGATGGAGGAATTAGTTATTTGTCTCCTTACATGGTCTTTGGAAATCCTCATGAGCTAGCTTTTGCGGTTGAGTTAGGCTCAATGTCCACTTCTTCCCAATAATGAAATTGAAAAGCTTTCCATTGGCAACACCATTCTTTTAGTGCCTTCTATTTTAATGCCTTCTAATCAATTAAAAATACGAAAAAGGGCCTAGAGTGCCCCTGAAGTGTCGAATTTAGTACAATAATGCCCTCTTTCCACCTTTTCGAATAAAAATGCTCCTACCGTTTAACTTTTAGCTCAGTCATTCCCCTATTTCTAACAGCCTTTCATTTGAAAAAAAAAAGTTTTTTTAATCCACGTGGAATATTTTTATTGGCTGAACTTAAAGACCAGCCCTAATACACTAACCCACCCGTAACACGCCCTATTACCGACCCAACCCCCTTTGATTAGGAACTACTAACACTAGATCAACCAACGCTAATAGCCAAAACAAACACTACTACCACTACTATCAAAACACTAATTTCCTAATTCCCTTCACTTAACAACTCATCCACATCGACACAAATGACCAAAACAACAACTACTTGACATCAAAAAAGTAGAAATATGCATAATCTTGAAATACTTCATCAACATTTGCCACCAACTTCTTAATTCATCATCTTGACGATGGCAAAAAATACAAAAGTAGCCCATGACCATAGAAGTAATTTTCTCCATCGACTCACTTTTAATTCCAAATTGGAACCTTCTCTTCCAAGGCCTATATACTTTGTTGAAATCTGCAGCTTTGCTACGAACCATATCATTCATAGTCTACTTCAACTTGTTCCTTTCTTGACGAAGGGCATCCAATGAAATTTTTTTATTAAGGATAAACATTGACACATGAAGTAGAAATTGTTCATCGCGCCATTCCCAATAACGACAACCATTCTTCTCAGAACAACAACATTTGTAGAATCTACGACCGCTATTCATAGGTGTCGTAGCAGCAAAATGGTTGGCAATTAATCCGCAATAACACATACGGGAATCACCTTGGCTAAGAGAAGAAGCAAAAAAGAGTAAGATATTTGAAGCCAAAGGAAGAATAGTTATTAATGTAACTTTAGAAGAAGATACAAAAATGGGAGGTAGGAGATGGGAGATGGAGAAATTGAAGAACCCGAATGAAAAGAGGAAGAAGAAGAAGAAGAGTTATTGCGTTTTTTTGGGTGTTTGGGTTAAACGAATTAAAGGAAAACGGGTCGGTAATGGGGCGGGTTATGATAAGTTGGTATTTTACCAACTTATCTCCTCTTAATACCTAGTCTTTTGTAGAATTTTGTTGAGAAACTAAGGCATTTATTGATGTTTATTGGCATATTTTAGGTGTCAAGTGATTTAGAAGTGATGGTGAAGAAATCGTGTGAAAACAAGTCAAAAAAGGAGCTAAAAAGGAAAATGGAAGTCTGCTCAGTGATTTACCCTTCGCAAACGCGGAGGTTCAATGCAAACGCGAAGCTTCAGGAAGCCAGACCTTCGCGAACGCGTGGAACACACCGCGAACGCGAAGCTTCAAGAGTCAAAACATCGCGAACGCGTTGCGGTAATCGCGGACGCGAAGCTTGAGGAACAGATACCTATGCGAACGCGATGCTACTGTCGCGAACGCATAATGTATTTTCTGGGCAGATGCTGGGCAGTTTTGGAATTTCATGTTTTTATCCCCAAACCATTTTAATACTCGACCTAGTAGATATTTTTTGACATCTTTGGTTTATTTTCAGTCTTCAACACTAGAGAAGAACATTTTGGAAGCTAGGGTTTGCACACACACTTGGGTTTACCTTGTTGTGCTTATGTATTGAATGAGAGAGGTTGGCGAACTACTACGATCTATAGATTTCCCATCTATATCCAATCCCAACGAGAATAGAAGCGAGTCGCTTCCGGCCTGTCTTGTAGTCGTAGTCTTTTAGCTTATGTAGTCGTCGGCTTGGGGGTTTGAAGAAAAACAAACACGAAGCTTCGTTCCTCAGCAAAGTGTTCACTTCTTTTTCGCCAGGTTTCATTTTATCTACCGTTCAATCTATTGATTTAATTTCTTCTCGACTGGCCTATTACGCACTCGGGCCAATCTACTACACGCTAATAATGGTCTTTTGGATTTCATCTCCTACAAAAATAGCAAGTGGTTGGCCGTTCGATCGATTTTCATTTATTTATGAAGTAAGTTATTGTTTCTTTAATTATTCTTGTTCTTTAATGTTTCCAAAGGGATTAGCTAACCCTAGGACTCGCCCATTAACTCCGAATTAATTTTGGGAAAGATAATTTGGGGTTGGGAAAGATTAATTAACAAGAACTTGAGGTTTTAACCCTCATTTTATAGATTCTACCTAGGAATAGGATTGAACTACTTGTAGCCATATCCGGGTGTGCTTAATCTCTTAATTGGGTTAGGAATAATTCAATTAGGAAGTCTTGTTAGTCTTTGAAAAAAGCTAATTAAGAATTATTATCCGTGGCTAATTAACATAAACTCGCTCATATTTGTAAAATCGTGAAATACATTGGATCGTTACTTGAGTGTAATTCCCGATGCATTCGAACTTGTAGCCATTGATCATTTTACTTGCTTTCTAGGTTAGTTTACATTTTTGCATTTAGATATAAATATTTTCTAAACCAAATTCTAAGTGTTTGGCATTGCACGATAAGTGATAATTCTCTTACATTCCTAATCGCCTACATATTGTTCTCTGTGGGATTCGACCCCAACCTAGTTGGGTTATTATATTTGACATCGACCGCTTACACTATTTTAAAGTGTAATTTGAGCATATCAGGTTACGGGTGGGTTAGTGTATTAGTGTTGGCCTTTAAGTTCAGCCAATAAAAATATTACACATGGATTAAAAAAAAGTTTTTAAAAATAAAATTAAAGGCTATTAGAAATAGGGGCGTGGCTGAGCCAAAAGTTAAACGGTAAGTGCATTTTATTCGAAAAGGTGGAAGGAGGGCATTATTGTACCAAATTCGATACTTCAGGGGCACTTTAGGCCATTTTCCGTTAAAAATAAAGAATTGTGTGCATCTTATTTTTTCCATTCAAGCACCTTATGAATCAGATGAAATGCCAAAAGGTCGGTGAGTTTTGGACATCAAACATCACATTCAAACCCAAAATGTTTTTTTTTCTTTTCTTGTATGGGATGTTAGTGAGGATGAACATGACGAGGTTTTATCGCATTAATTAATTAAAAGAAAAAAAATTCTTTAGCCATCCACGTTCTTTATTAAGGGCATCATTATTGAGTTATCATTGAAGCTTTCTAAGTGCAAACTTAACTATAGAAATTCGGCCTACTTGCGTGATTGAGTGGTGTTATTTCAACTCTTATCAGTTAGCCATAAACTAAGCGTGCAACAAATAAACTAGGAGAAAATATCAAAGCATGGCAAGGAAAGGTTAGTTCAAGTAACATTCACTTTGCACTGTTTTTATTTTTCTTTTGCTTTCCACCGGCTATTTTGACATGATTCATTTCCAGGCACAATTAACTAGCTTGGTTGCTCAAAGAGAATATAGGAGTAATAGCCTGAATACTCTAAAGAGAATTAGGCCAAACTATGGGCAAGGAGGGTTTGGAATGGCTTGCTAGGTTGTTTAACGTCATTTTTAGGACGAAGAAGATGCCCGAAGAGTGGAGGCGAAGCACGATGATCCCGTTGTACAAGAATAAGGGGGATGTCCAAAACTGCAACAACTATAAGGGTATCAAGTTGTTAAGTCATACGATGAAAGTGTGGGAGAGGGTGATTGAAGGGAGATTGAGGAGGTGTGTGTCCATTTCCGAGAACCAGTTTGGTTTCATGCCGGGGCGGCGACTATTGAGGCCATTCACATTGTGAGGAGATTGGTGGAGCGGTATAGGGCGGTGAAGAAGGATTTGCATATGGTGTTCATTGACCTGGAGAAAGCGTATGACAAAGTACCGAGAGAGGTTCTTTGGAGATGCTTGGAGGCTGGAGGTGTGCCTGTAGCATATATCAGAGTGATTCAGGACATGTATGATGGGGCTAAGACACGGGTGAGGACAGCAGGAGGAGACTCTGATTACTTTTCGGTTGAGATGGGGTTGCATCAGGGATCAGCACTTAGCCCGTTTTTGTTTTCCCTGGCGATGGATTCTTTGACGCGTCACATTCAAGGGGAGGTGCCTTGGTGCTTGTTATTTGCGGATGACATAGTACTGATTGATGAGACGCGAAGTGGCGTTAACGAGAGGCTGGAGGTCTGGAAACATACTTTAGAGTCGAAGGGTTTCAAGTTAAGCAGGAACAAGACAGAATACTTGGAGTGCAAGTTCAGCGGTGTTACCCAGGAGGCGGACGGGGATGTGAGACTCGATACACAAGTCATCCCCAAGAGAGAGAGTTTCAAATATCTGGGATCCATAATTCAGAAGGATGGGGAGATAGATGAGGATGTTACTCACCGTATTGGAGCAGGATGGGTGAAGTGGAGGCTCGCTTCCGGTGTCTTGTGTGATAAGAATGTGCCATTGAAACTTAAGGGTAAGTTCTACAAGGTAGTGGCCAGACCGACTATGTTGTATGGGGCAGAGTGTTAGCCAGTCAAGAAATCTCATGTCCAGCAAATGAAAGTAGCGGAAATGAGGATGTTGAGATGGATGTGGGGGCATACTAGATTGGATAGAATTAGGAATGAAGTTATTCGGGACGAGGTGGGAGTGGCCCCTGTGGAGGCTAAGATGCGTGAGGCAAGGTTAAGATGGTTTGGGCATGTTAAGAGGAGAAGCACAGGTGCCACAATCAGGAGATGTGAGTGGTTGGCCTTGGGAGATGAGAGGAGGGGCAGAGGTAGACCTAAGAAGTCTTGGGGTGGAGTGATCAGGCAGGACATGGCGCAGCTTGAGCTGACCGAGGACATGGCCCTAAATAGAAGGGTGTGGAGGTGTAAGATTAGGGTGGAAGGTTAGTAGGTAGTCGTGTGTTTCTCTTTGTCTTCCCTAGTTCGTTGGTATTGATGCTGGTATGGTTCCCTCTTTTCCTTAGTTTGCTATAGTCGCGTGTCCTGGTCTGTTACTACTTACCTTTGCTAGCAGTACTTCGCCATATTCTCGTATGCTGCCTCGGACCTTTTGCCTGAATAGACTATCTTGCTATAACTTGTTATTGGTACCTCTTTCATATTCTTTGTTGTTATATCTGATTTAGTTTTCTAACAATTTGTCTTGCTATCACTTGTTATCAGGGCTCCCTTCACTTTCTCTAGCCGAGGGTCATTTCGGAAACAATCTCTCTACCCTTCCAGGGTAGTGGTAAGGCTGCATACATCCTACCCTCCCCAGGCCCCACTTGGTAGGAATATGCTGGGTAGTTGTTGTTTGCAAGAGGTAATGTAACGACTCGGCCGGTCGTTCGAGAGTTGTAGCCTCGTTCCCCCATTTACTGCTCACTTTTGTGTTTTACTGTTGTTTTATGACTTACCGGGTTAGTTGGTTCAGGTCCGGAGAGATTTCGGAATGAATTGAGACACTTAGTCTCGTAATTGAAAACTTAAGTTGGAAAATTTGACCCATTATAAAAAAAAAAAAGTTGGAAAATTTGACCTGATGTTGACTTATGTGTAAACGACTCCGGAATGGAGTTTTGATGGTTCTGTTAGACCCGTTGGGTGATTTTGGGCTTGGAAACGTGTTCGGATTATGATTTGGAGGTCCGTAGTCGACTTAGACTTGAAATGACGAAAGTTGGATTTTTGGAAAGTTTGACCGGGAGTGGACTAGTTGATATTGGGGCCGGATTACGATTCTGGAAGTTGGAGTAGGTCTGTGGTATCATTTGTGACTTGTGTGCAAAATTTGAGGTCATTCGTACGTGATTTGATAGGTTTCGGCGTCGGTTGTAAGAATTGGAAGTTTCAAGCTCATTAGGCTTGAATCTATGTGCGATTCGTGTTTTTGATGTTGTTTGAGGTGGTTTAAGGTTCGACTAAGTTTATATGATGTTTTGGGACTTGATGGTATGTTGGGTTGAGGTCCCGGGGGCCACAGGTGAGTTTTAGGTGGTTAACGGATCAGGAATTGAAGTTGGGAGACTGCTGAAGTTGAGTTTGCTAGTTTTTGGCTGGATCTGGTTTCCTCTTATGCGTTTGCGAGAATGGTCTCGCTTTATGAAGTGTATCTGGAGGCTGAGGAAATATTGCTCTCCGCGTTCGCGAAGAAGAGGACGCGTTCGCGGAGGTTGGGCAGAGAGTGCATCGCGAACGCGAGATGGTGAGCGTGATCGCGAAGAAGAGAGCAGGCAACTGGGACCCCATGCTTTTGGTCTACGCGTTCGCGGAGGTGCAGTCGCGTTCGTGATGAGAGGGGGTCAGTAAAGGTTCCGGATCGCGAGTTGTTTATCGCGTTCGTGTAGAAGAGAATTTTGGTCAAAGGCATTTTGTGCTTCGCGAACACGAGGGTGCTTGAGCGTCGCGAAGGAGGCGTACCTGGGCAGAATAAAAGATTCAAAAACGAGGGTTTTGAGTTCATAACACAAAATTGAATTGGGAACTCGGTAGAAGACGATTTTTGGAGAGATTCTTGCATGGGCGTTTGGGGTAAGTGATTCATATCTAGTTTTGGTTACTTTCTATGATTATGCCGCCTTTGATTCCATCGTTTAATTTGTGATTTGGGGTGGAAAATTAGGGTAAATGAAGAAAAGTTCTTAGGCTAGATTTTGAGGTTTTGAATAGGATTTTGATATCGGATTTAAGTAAATTCGGTACGGTGAGGCTCGTGGTTGAATGGGCTTTCGGGTTTTGTGATTTATGTTGGATTCCGAGATGTGGGCCCGGGGGCCGGTTTTGAGCCGAATTCGGATTTTTGATTAATACTTTGTATTTTTCTTATGGAATTGATTCGTTAGCCCGTGTTGATTGTATATTATCGTTTGTGGCTAGATTCGAGACGTTCGGAGGCAAATTTCCGAGGCAAAGGCGTATTGGAGTAGGGATTTTGCTCGGATTGAGGTAAGTAACAGTTCTAAATCTGGTTCTGAGGGTATGAAACCTCAAATTTTGTATCATGTGATTGGTTTGGAGGCACATGCTAGGTGACGGGCGTGTGGACGTGCATTGTAGGCCTGAGTGATATTTATGGGAGATTAATGACATGAGTGAGGCCGAGGGCCTGATTGTGAGGATATTTATGGGACTGGGATGCACGTCGCAGCATGTTTTATTGATTTTTTTGCCAAGATTGGCTTGATATAGCGCTTGGGCTGAAGGAGCCTTTCAGAAGTCTGAACACACTCCAAGTGAGCGCAGGTACCTAATGAGTGCGAGTGCCGAGCGATTAGCGATTGAGAGGAATGGGTGACTGTAAGGTGAGTTGGTGAGGTTGGAGTGAATGGGAGGACTGAGTGATTGTTGCTCTGTGAGGCTGCATTTGATCTCATTGTTGTTGCACTTAGCTGCCATATATCTCTGCTTTGAAATTTTTCGAGAGATTTTACATCCGGTTTTAACTTGAACTTGACATGAATAAACTTATTTGACTTAAGCTGTTGAATTTGAAAGTATGCCTCTTTCTTTTGTTGAGATTTTTGAAATTGAACAATAACTTTGTAGCTCGTCACTATCTTTCAACCTTATTTGGAAATTGTTACTTATTGAGTTGGTTATACTCATGCTACACCTTGCACTTTGTGTGCAGATTCAGGTGCTTCTGGGCACGATGGGTGTTGATACTTTGCACAGCTGATCTGTGGAGACTTCGAGGTAGTTGCCCGACGTTCGCAGTCCTTGTTTCTCCTTCCTTATCTTTTCGTTTATTGTACTTATATCCGGACTATCATAGACATTACTTTTCTAGACTGGTGATGTATAGGTGCTCATGAGCTCAGTGACACCCCGATTTGGGAGTTTTCCGCATTTGTGTTTTGGGTTTTACCCCGTTATGAGAATTTTGTCATTTAAAAACTACTTTGATACATTTTGTTAGCTGTTGGGAAATATTTTGGAAATGTCGGCTTGCCTAGTACCACGTTAGGCGCCATCACGACAGGTTAGGGTTTTGGGTCGTAACAGGTAACATCTCATCAAAGCTAATGATAGAAATCCAAATCGAGAATCATCACTTACATTTTTGCAATTCCACGTGCCTGCCGTGAAACCAATGCATTTGCCACAATAAACGAACCTACTCCAATGTCCATCTGGCATAAGAAGGTAAATATAAGGTGCCCAATTTCAGCTCCATTTTACATTACGTAAATTTTTCATGAAAAAGTATTAAGTTGACAACCAGTATGAAGAACTTAAACAGAAACAATGAATCAATGATGTTGAGCTCAATACTGTGAGACAGAAAAATGAAGGAAGAATCGAGAAAAGAACTTTCATTATGACAACTTGCAAATAAGCCATTTTTGTGAAAAGCTACCCCGGATTCGTTTAACATGTCAATGCCTAAAATGAGACAGAAGAATCAAATTTCAGAACCATATGAGGTAACTTGCTATATTTGGAACAACAAGTGTATATACAGTAACACTAGCAATGACATAAAACACTCCTTGTTTATTCTAGAAACAATAGCACCAAACATCCATTCTGTTCCTTCCAGAAATAACCCTTAATCTTACAATGGTTTAACCGTCAAACACAGATTTGCTAAGGATAGCTCAATCCTACTTTTGTTGATTCTTAAAGAAACTTGATGCAAAGAAAATAATAAACTGATGAAATCTAAAACCTAGCTCCAGCATAGTCAAAAGATCGCTAGAACTGCGTTTAAGTCTTATAACAAAGCAAACTGCAGGTTGGGGATGCACTGCATCATTCAGGCGGCACTTCAGTCCATGCACCAAGGTTTTAGCAAAAGTATGGCAAAAGAATCCAGATAGTAGTTTACCAAGCCAGTACCATAGGTCTCTGTTTTAGCATATCTTCTAGGAAATATCTTGAAGTCAACAGCCAGAATACATATGCATGTCAGAAGATTCTGCAGCAATCATCCCTAAAGACATAAATAGTAACTCCAAAAATGAAAGGTGATTAAAGTAGATGAAAGCATTATGTAAATAATGATTATTCTGCATACCATAGAAACCCTATATGCAGATATATTTGTCCTGAGAGATCGGACCCCCTCTTCCTGAGAAACAGAAAATCCAGATCTGCACTGAACATGAAGTACCTTTATATACAAGAAGCCACATGAAATACATGTAAACAGGTTAATGGAATGGCGATAGAATTCTGGATATCAGATATGAATTATGTGATTGATCACCTTCTAGCTACAACGAAGAAAGCCACCAACAAGGTCATCACAACTGCATTAATATATGTCCAATCTGCCAGAATCTGAGATCGAATGTGGTTTTATCTATTATGAATATCAGGTTTTAAATGATGTTGTCAAAACTTAAGATCATCAAGCACAAACAGCTACTACATCAACAAATGACTAGACATAATAACAAGTCAACAACTTAATCTTTTTTCATATTCATTCAGATGTCAAAACAAATAGAGAATTTATTGCTTCACTCATTTGACTTGATTATATGAAACATAACCACTGTTAGTATTATAGCAGACGGAAAACACTTACAGTTAAACATAAAATGGCTGGAAAAACAATCCAAAGGACATCAAGAGTCACCCCAGCAAGATATGATCCCATGTTCTTATTACAAACAACCACATTAATGTTATCATCTTTCTTTTTTGATGATGTAATGTTATCATCTTTCTTCAACAAGGCCTCTGCAGAATTAGGACCTGAATTGAGAAATAGAGACAATAACACTATGTTAGCTTCATATAACTAAAACTGCATGATCAATGCAAACTACTTATAGAGGATCAGATGCCTAACAAGGGGGTATAGTGATAAAGTAATGGACCTAGAAACAAATGAAAAAGAAAAGGAAATGGAAATAAATAGCAACTAGAGTCACAAACTCAGTGTTAGGCCCCATTTGTTTGCACTTAATGAGGGTCTGAATCTGGATGAATCAGATCTTAGCTCATTAAGTGTATTTGTTTTTTTATTTTTAAAAAGTCTTAATCGGTCTGATTCGGTCTGATTCGGTCAGACCTTTAATTGGGTCTTAATTTTGTGCAGAGGTTAAAAAGCACGAAAATACACACCTCATTTTTCGGTGCTCCTTTTCTCTCTTGACCATCAGGCTATTTCTTCTAAACCCAAAATAATATCTCTTTAGTTTTTTACTTTAGTCATTTAAAATATATTTTTAGTATTTAAATTTTAAAACTTTATCTGATTATCAGTTAGTTTTTTTAAATATTCTAATGTTTGTACATCTAAATTATAACTAGTTTTGAGTTTATTGTTTTAATTTGTTGGATAAGTTTAATTAGAAGATAAATTTACGTTCAAAAATTTTTTTTAGTTACATTTCGTTACTACAATTGTTGTAATTATATATAATTTTCATTTATAGTTCAAATAGTTTAACAATTGGATCTTACATAAAAATATTGGTTTATATCTTATAATATTTCAATTTATCTCAAATAATAACTTTTTTTGTTCAAGTTAATATTTTCACTAATTTGATATAATATTTAATCACTTTTTTTGAATTGTATATATATATATTATACGTATTCAGATGTTGAAAAACAAACAGTCTTAATCATTCAGTGTTCAGATCTGTGTACTACATCTTAATATTCAGACGTGCATTCAGATTCAGACGTCTTAATCTTAAAAAAAAAACGAGGCCTTAGGATTTCTTATGTGAAACAGTATAAACAAATCAAACACTTATCAGTTTCAGCAACAATGATCACCCTAAACGGTACAGGTCTTCAAGAAATTCATAAACCACTACAGTATCAACACATTAGTAAAAGATTTTAGTTGTTGTAAAATTGATAAAGACTTAATGTATTTGTTGTTTTCTCCAAGAAGACATTTTTCTTTTCACTTAACAGCATTACGAGATTGCAACCAAGGGTGTGCTCTAAAGGTCAATGAAGTAAGAGGAGAATCATGAGGTCTCGAGTTCAAATCCCAATGGAGACAAAAACACTAGAAGAATTCTTTTCATCTGCCTAAGCCTCGGTAGTCAGAGTTACCTGATACCTGCGGTAGAGGGAGGTGGCAGGTACCTGGTGGAATAGCCAAGGTGCACGCAAGATGGCCCAAACTTCACCGTCATTCTTTTTTTTTTTTTTTGAGAATGTAACAGTTTTGTATATATATCAACTGCACCAACGGGGGTGCAGTCTTTCAAAATTACAGAAGATGGTATAGGAAAATCTTAAATCCCTACTGCACTACGGAGAGCATAGGACATCACAATAATGGATTCTGGATCTTCCATATACTCTGGTTTACACCAAAAGTGGAAAAGAACTAAACATTTCATTTTCAATTTCTATATGGTGCTACTTCTGTCTTCTAAGCATCTCTGATTTCTCTCTGACCAAACTGTACCGTCATTAAGAAAAAGCATTACGACATTCACTCACAACTTCATAACTCAGAGCTTGTTTTTGCCAAGTGAAAGGGGTAAGCAATTACTCATCTGTTCTGGTGTTTGGAATTCTTGCGTTAGGAATTTTTCGTTTCATCCTCTTGTTTCAACGATGTTGCCCGGACTCTCCAACAATATTGTCGCACGTCGGATCCTTCACGCATTTTTGAAGAGTCCGAGCAACATAGGCTTCAATGGCTTTTTTGGTCTAGAAAGCTTCGACATCCTCTTTCTCCGCAATGAAAGAGAAGTACATATCCTCAGAACTTGTCTTAATATTTCTATCTCAAATACGTTCATCTCCTTTCTGTAATTCCTTTTCACATTTGTAATATCTTAGGCAACTCAACATTTTTCTTTGCTTGAGAAAGGTCACACTGATGGTATCTCCTCATTTAAGTACATTCATTGCTGCTTGGTTTCATTCAGAACCTATACATGAGAATAGACCTAAGGTTATACAAAAACTCTAATTTCCCGGTTTTATTCCTTCAAATTTATTCCAAGTCCAGTTCACTTACTCTGAAAATGTACTCTAGAATATTTAGCCTACTTTATTTTAAGTATTCATACTCTTCCCAAACCAATCATTAGTCCAAGAGAGTGTCCACAGCTTCTGCCAACTGAAAGACCCAGAGCCCCTCAAAAAGCCTTTTCACACACCTCGGTACAATAATGACTTATAACATACTGATATGATAACTTGTTAACATGTAGGAGCCACACTAATGCACCATTCATTGCATCTTGTCTAGGAGGTTCAGTTAATTCAGATCCTCCGGCTTCAAAATTTGCTCTTTCAATACTAATTTGTCTTGAAGTATTTCGCATGACAGCAAAGAGATATGCTCAAAAACTGCATTGACTTAATTATTTCTTGTTAATGGGTCTAGTTGAGCTTTTTTCGCCCAAAAACTAAGAACCAATAGGATGTCTTTTTGGAGGATAATACAAATAAAAAAGGGGCAGCCCGGTGCACTAAGCTCCCGCAATGCACGAAATAATAACCTTTCTCTGTTTCTTATGTTCAAAAATGACTGCAAATATTCAGATTCCAATAAAAAATTAATCCACCAAAACAAAAACAAAAACTAGGTGATTTTCTCCCATCAGTCTAAGCCTTGATGGACAACTTTACGGGTTACCTATGCTTGCAGAAAACAACAGGTACCTAATAAATCTTCATAAAAAAAAACAATACATAATAACTTAGTCAAAATGCATGCAAGCTAGCCCGAACACTATCATTATAAAACTAAATAAGCAAATAGAAACAAATAATGTGTTCAAACAAAAACCATTTCCTTATGAACATTTTTGGCTTGCGCATTTAGTAAATGATAAGAAAATAACACTACTTAATATTACAGGAGGAGAACACAGGACACTACTTATCACTAATTAGGATATATTTTCTTCTATATGGTTCCAAATTTATTGGATACCGTGACGGCTCATTGTTTAGGCCTCAAATGGTAAGCTATATAGTATCCAAAGTAGGAAAGCTCGAAAAAACATAAACATAAAAATAATTAACCAAAATATAATACTGAGAAGCTAAGATAATTCGTATATTTGTAAAATAGAAATGAATTAAATGTTATGACAGGACAACAATGATACAATGTTGTGTTATTTCTCACCTTTTTTGGTGCTCGAATATACTGAACGTAGAAATAGAATCATCTGAATCACAAAACAAGAAACAAAATTAAAATATAAACAAACAATACAATTAATCAAACATTATAGGAACGGCGTCGTACAGAGAGAGTAGTGATGAGAAGAAATAGTTCCAGCATTGAAGTTCCTGATAAATTGCTTACAAACCTGAAAACGAAAAATTCAAATCGTGGAAAATTTGCAAGTTGTTGTTCGAAATAAGTAAAAAAGAAGATCCGTACTCTTCCTTGAGATGCTTGTTGGGATTAAAGGAGTGATCCATTGCCGTGCAGTTTTTGAATCGGAATAAGGTGAAATTCTCACAGCAAATCCTAAAATAGAAGTCAGTGATTTTTTTACCAGTGAAACTAAAGTAAATATAAGGAGCATCTCTTATCAGATTGTTTTTTTTTTTTTTCCCCTTTTGCAGTTTCCTTCTATTTTCTTATTAAAATTAAAATTTACCCAACAAAAAACCATTCACGAAGAGTCGCAATTAGTAGACATAAAGTCAGGCAACCGTTCCCAAAAACATCTGTAACAACCTCAATATTCAACCGGCAGATATCTTCTCCGACTAACAGTGGGAAATCATAAAGCTCACTTTTCTCAAAGTTGCATCGAAAAATACTGGCACCAATATTTCACAATCCATGGATGTTTCATCTCGCTTTATCAACGTGGATTTGGCATGGCACGGGTCCAACAATTGGCATAAAAAAGCCAATGTTTAGATTTGGTATATGATAGTATAAAAAAACTACTCTCTTATTGAGAGAGAATATATAAGATTCCAGTTGTTTTAGGATTTGGTTTTATAATGGGTGTTGTTTGGGCCATTGCCAAATCTAATGTTAGGTTAAAAAAGATAAATTTTCACAAATTAACTAGTTATAACTATCATTTACTATATTACTTCTTATAATTATGTTTTTAGTTCTTTTTAGAGTGTATTCGATGTATTTAAGCTATTATATTCATGAATACAGTAACAAAACTCAGCGTGAAACACGAAATTCCATCTAGACAATTATTGTATTCGACTGTATTCACGCTATGTATTTGTGAATACAGTAACGTAAATAGCGCAAATCGTGGTCTATTCAGCTGTATTTTAAACGGAAAGTGAATCAATTAACATAATAGACTCCTAATATAACCCAACTAACTCAATTACATCACTCATAATCTGTATTTGACGCGAAATATGCTGAATATTTTTCAACAGAGCAATTGTCGAGTTTCTAATCCTTCCCTTTTCTGTTGATATCGTTCGTGGGTGTTTCTGTTTTCAACCAATAAAATTCTAGATTCATTTATAGTGCAAAAACATATGAATACATACTGCAGATACATTTAAATACATATATACATCTAAATACATAAATTATATTAACTAAAAAAATATATGAATGAATATATTTATGGAATACAGCGAGACACTGAATACAATTTATGGAATACAGCGAGATACATTGAAATACAATTAAAAAAACAATGAATGCAATGAAATACATGGCAATTTGAAATACACTTTAAAAAAAGGTAACTGAATCTTCAATTTGCTCAGACCCAAACTCCGTCGTCTTTGTTGAAGAACAACCCTAATATCGTCTCGTCGAGATGGCCACGATTCTGACTCGAAACGTCATCATTCCCATTCCGATCAAGAACCCAGTCCAAAGAGATCTGGGAAGCACGGTAGACCAGTCAAACTTTCCTCCTCTTCTTTGTCTCCCCCTACTCAATTTGCGACAAACAACCACAAACCCCATTCTATTACAACTTCTAGGTATCAGGAATTGAGGAAACAGTGATTTTGGCTTGGCGTGAGAAGAAAGAGCGGAGATTCGATGTTGATGGTGGTGGTGACGGAGAAGCTTTCCATGAGGAAGAACGGTCGACGGAGGAACTGATGAGAGAGAATCCATGAGTTTAATTGTACTCATGGAGAAAGACTGGCGTTGAGAAAGAGAGGGTGGAGAAAAATATGAAATAATGAGAGAGAATAATAATACAAAGCGTATTTTATGGCTTAAGGGTAGGAGGTGACCACAAATAGATATTTGGCTATAAAAATCAAAAGGTAGCTATGGAATATAATTTTTTAAAAGGGTATTTATTTAAAATAAATAAGGTATCAACCTTTGCTATAGGAGGTAAAAAATCAATTAAAAAATTATCAAATCTTATTGGGTGTTGTTATAGGATGCAAATTTTTCCTTATCAAATGCAATGCCGACCCAAGGGTGAAGCTTTGGGCCTCAACTTTTGGGGCCCCAAATTTTCGTAATAGGTTATATATATTAGGAAAACTTACAAAAATGTCCCAAATAAGTCTCAACTTACCAACCTCTAGCCATTGGTTATAGACTTACCAAAATTAGCAAAGTACATATAAAAATCGAATAATCAAATAAATAGGTTTACTTTCTCTCAAAGAATCACATGCAAAAATCACCTTCCATATTTTTAATTGTGATTAACAATATTAGATTCAAGACGAAGGAAATTTCATGGATTAGGTAGCAAATAAGGTGATGAAATATAAAAAAATATAAAATATTCTAAAAATCTAAGAAAAAAAAGAAACTTTTTAAATGGGTATAGTTGAAATTCATTGAAAATATATAGATAAGTCAATATACAAATTTTGAGGAAGATTGGAGGTGATTTGGACTAGTTTTGTATCAAAATTCGTAATTAAATCAAGTTCGAAAAATTCTTCTGCAACACATGTTTCACGCATGTATCTCACACACAGATATACATGGATATACATGTGATACACAATTGATACAAATATGATACACATGTCAGTTTTTTTCATATTCAGTTTTTACTTCGAATTTTCAATTCAAACCACCTCAAAACTTCACCAAATCATCCCAAAACTGATATTCAAGCTCCTTAAGTTGTACTCAATCTATTCTAATAATACTCACTCAAAAGAAAGCAAAATTTTGATTTTTTTTTTTACGAATAGCTAATTGGCTAATAGTAGTAATATTTGGCTAATATTAGTAATATTTCGTGAATTGGATAATTTTTGTAATGAGCTACTTATAAATGTACATAGCTGGTACTCTCATGTCACGTCCCGAAATCCCACCTTCAGGCCATGATGGCGTCTAACGTTGAACCCGCTAGACAAGCCAACGTTTTGGTTAACTTTACTATTTTCTTTATTTAAGACATCAATAAAAAGGGAAAAAGATAAATATGAACAATTAAATAAGGATGCGGAAGCTACGAGTTACCAACTTAATGTAATAAATATTACGAAATTTCCGTACATGAACCCCCAGAACTGGTGTCACAAAATCTCACGGACAGTCTAAGATTTCTACAACAAGAGTCTGAAATGAACAAGTACAACTGTCTGGAAATACAAGTAAGACAGAAAGGAAGAGATAGATGGTGACGCCAAGGCCCACGAACGTCTGCGGGACTACCTCGGTGTCGCCTGTGTGGACTGAAGGATACTCCCTCTATCAGGGTCCACTGGGTCCGGCTCCGTAATCTGCACAACATAAAGAAGTGCAGGTGTAGCATCAGTACAACCGACCTCATGTATTGAGTAAGTGTCGAGCCTAACCTTGGCAAAGTAGTGACGAGGCTAGACACGGCAACAACAAATTACCTGTATAGTTCTATAATATATAACAGGGAAATAACAGGAAATAAACAATTAAGTACGTCAAGATAGGGGATAATTAATGAGGGAAACAAGAGAGAACAATAATGAATAACTGAGCAAGGCAACAATATAGAAGAGTAAAGTCAACAGGAAGTAACAACACAAACAAATATGTTCACGGCATCACCCTTCGTGCTTTTACTCTCTTCCTCACAATGCAATGAATGAAATGAATACACGGCATCACCCTTCGTGCTTTACACTCTTCCTCACCCAATCAACATCAAACAACAACTTGTCAAGGAAATCAACAGCAGGAAGTACAATTCATAACCACCTAGCAAGGGGATAACAACCAAAAATAATACTGCCTGGCAAGGGACTCAGATATAACCAATCTCATACGAGTATATAACTTAATAAAATCAACCCTTAACTGAAACAACTTATCACAAATCCTTAATCAAGTATTCTCAGCAATAGAACAACTTCTAAAATGAATCTACTTCATAACACAATGAATATCGAAGCAATAACATGCAATACACCAAAACCGACTCACGGGCATGCTTAACAAACAATATATAGGGACGCGTCACCTCACCTATACATTGATCATCATAAAAACAGGTAGCACATACGACTCAACACCTATTCCCTCAAGCTAAAGTTAGGCAAAACACTTACCTCGACTCCAAGAATACAAATCAAGCCTCTATCACCGCTTTTCCTCTCGAATCTGACTCTGAAACAACCGCATCTAGACATAATTGACTAAATAATTCAATTTTAAATCCTAATTATATATTTCCCAACATTCTTCCAAAAATTCCAAAATTCGACCCGGCCCGCTTGGTCCAAACACGAGGTTCGAACCAAAACCCGATCACCCATTCCCCCACGAGCCCGAATATATAATTTGTTTTGAAATCCGACCCCAAAACGAGGTCAAATTTCCAAAAATTCAAAAAGGCCTAACTCTACCCAAACCCCCAATTTCTACCCTTTAATCCCATGATTTTAGGCCTAGAATCTAGTGATGGTTGATGAAAATGGAAGAAAATGAGGTTAGAATTACTTACCTATGAAGCTATGGTGATGAAGCTCTTCAAAAATGGCCCAAGGAGGTGCGGAGAAGAAGAAGGTTGTGCAAAAATGTGAAATCCCGTAATAGGTTCTGTTTTGAGTCTTTAAAAATCACTAGGCGAAAATAGGCTATGCGATCGCGAAGAAGGAGCTGTGATCGCATAGAGGACTGATATCTAAAGGACCGCGATCGCGAACAAAGACCTGCGATCGCACAATTCAAATGATCCCACCCTATGCGATCGCGGACGAGCACATGCGATCGCACAGGCCACTGACCAGCCCCCCAGCCTACCTAGTACACTATGCGATCGCGGAAGGTGCTATGCGATCGCACAGTGTAACAGAATATCTCCCTCAGCACAAAACTATGCGATCGCGGAAGGACCTATGCGATCTCATACAGTAAAACATCAGACACCAGAAAACCCATTTTTCACCAGAGTTTTCTAAGGTTTTTGCACTCCGACACCTACGCGAACCTCACCCGAGCCCTCGGGGCTCAAAACCAAATATACACACAACCTCATAAACATTCTACGCACTTATTGGAGTAATTAAACCACCAAAATAACATCATAAACATCAAATTAAACCTCAAAATCTATAAAAATTCTCAAAACTTCATAAACTTCCAAATTTTCCATTTTTAGTCCGAATCATATCAAACTGAGTCCGTTTCTTACCAAATTTCACAGATAACTCACATAAGACATATTTAACCTGTTATGGGCTCCGGAACCATAATACGAGCCTGGTAACACAGGTTTCACATCAAAGTTCATTTTCAAAAGCCTTTAAATTTTTCAGAAAACAATTTTCTTTAAAAATTCATTTCTCGGACTTGGGACTTTGGAATTCGATTCCGGGCATACGCCCAAGTCCCATATTTTCCTGTGGACCCTCTGGGACCGTCAAATCACGGGTCCGGGTCCGTTTACCAAAAATGTTGACAAGTCAATTTTATTTAATTAATTATTATAAATTCAATATTTTATCAATTGTCCACATAAAGGCTTCCCGGCTACGCGCCCACATCGAGGTGAGATTAAAAGGAGGCTTTCAGGGCCTCGAAACACAAATTTAATTAACATTACACGGGATGACCTTTTGGGTCATCACAATCTCCACCTCTAAAACTAACGTTCGTCCTCGAACGGACATAGAAAGGTACCTGAATCGGGGAAAAGGTGGGGATATCGGCTCCGCATATCGGACTTGGATTCCTAGGTAGCTGCCTCAATAGGCTGACCTCTCCATTGAACACGAACCGAAGGATAACTCTTCGATCTCAACTGACGAACCTGCCGAGCTAATATGGCTACCGGCTCCTCCTCATAAGTCAAATCCTTGTCCAACTGGACACCACTGAAGTCAAGTACATGATATGGATCCGCTATATACCTCCGAAGCATAGATACGTGAAACACCGGGTGCACGGCTGATAAACTCGGTGGCAAAGCAAGTCTGTAGGCTACTTCTCCTACCTTATCCAGAATCTCAAATAGACCAATGTACCTAGGGCTCAACTTTGCCCTTCTTTCCGAACCTCATCACACCCTTCATGGGCGACACCCAAAGAAATACCCGGTCTCCTATCATAAATGCCAAATCTCGAACTCTGCTATCCGCATAATTCTTCTGCTTGAACTGGGCTGTACGGAGTCTATCCTAAATGACCTTCACCTTGTCCAAGGCATCCTGGACTAACTCAAAACCCAACAATCTAGCCTCTCCCGGCTCAAACCATCCAACTGGCGACCGACACCGCCTACCATACAATGCCTCATACGGAGCCATCTAAATGCTCGACGGATAACTGTTGTTGTAGGCAAACTCAACTAAGGGCAAGAACTGATCCCATGATCCTCCAAAATCAATGACACATGCTCGCAACATATCCTCCAAAATCTGAATGGTACGCTCGGACTGTTCGTTCGTCTGAGGATGAAACGCTGTGCTCAATTCAACCCGTGTGCCCAACTCACGCTGAAATACTCTCCAGAAATGGGAGGTAAACTGAGTACCTCGATCAGATATAATGGATACGGGCACACCATGCAATCGAACAAGCTCTCTCATATAGATCTTTGCCAACTTCTCTGAAGAATACGAAACTGATACAGGAATGAAGTGCGTTGACTTGGTCAGCCTATCCACAATGACCCACACCGCATCAAACATCCTCTGAGTCCGTGGGAGCCCAACTACGAAATCCATGGTAATATTCTCCCACTTCCACTCGGGAAGCTCAATCTGCTGCATCAAACCAGCGGGTCTCTAGTGCTCGTACTTAACATGATGACAGTTCAAGCACCGAGCTACATAGGCTACAATTTCCTTCTTCATCCTCCGCCACCAATAATGCTGCCGCAAGTCCTGGTACATCTTTGCGGCGCCCGGATGAATGGAATACTGGGAACTATGGGCCTCCTTCAATATCAACTCACGAATACCATCAACATCGGGCACACAAATACGGCCATGCATCCTCAGAACTCCCTCATCATCAACTGTGACCTGCTTGGCACCTCTGTGCCGGACCGTATCTCTAAGAACACATAAATGATGATCATCATAATGCCTGGCCCGAATACGACCATACAAGGAAGAACGGGCCACAATATGGGCCAAAACACTGCCCGTCTCAGAAACCTCCAATCTCATAAACCGGTTGGCCAAAGCCTGAACATCCAAAGCAAACGGTCGCTCTCCGACTGATAGATAAGAAAGACTACCCATACTGGCTGACTTTCATCTCAAAGCATCGGCCACCACATTGGCCTTCCCCGGATGATATAAGATGGTAATGTCATAATCCTTCAACAGCTCTAACCATCTCATTTGCCTCATATTCAACTCTTTCTGCTTGAATAGATACTGCAAACTCTTATGATCCGTGAACACCTCACATGGCACCCCATACAGATAATGCCTCCAAATCTTTAACGCATGAACAATAGCTGCTAACTCCAAATCATGGACTGGATAGTTCTTCTCATGAACCTTAAATTGACGTGAAGCATAAGCTATAACCTTGCATCCTGCATCAGCACTGCACCAAGTCCAACCCGTGAAGCATCACAATACACGGTATAAGGCCTTAAACCTGTGGGAAAAACTAACACCGGTGCCGTGGTCAAGGCCGTCTTGAGCTTCTGAAAGGTCGCCTTACACTCATCTGACCACCTGAACTGGGCACCCTTCTGGGTCAACCTGGTCATCGGGGCTGCGATGGATGAAAAGCCCTCCACAAAGCAGCGATAATAACCTGCTAAGCCCAAGAAACTCCGAATCTCTGTAGCTGAAGCGGGTCTAGGCCAACCTCTGACTGCTGAAATCTTCTTGGGATCTACCTGAATACCCTCTGCCGACACAACATGGCCCAGAAAGGCCACCGAACTCAACCAGAACTCGCACTTAGAAAATTTGGCATACAACTGACTATCCCTCAGAGTCTGGAGGACGACTCGAAGGTGATGCTCATGCTCCTCTCGGCTACGGGAGTATATCAATATATCGTCAATGAAAATAATAACGAACGAGTCCAAATAGGGCCTGAATACCCGGTTCATCAACTCCATAAAAGCAGTGGGGGAATTTGTCAACCCAAATGACATCACCAAGAACTCATAATGCCCGTACCGAGTACGAAAGGTTGTCTTAGGGACATCAGAAGCCCTAATCCTCAGCTGATGGTGACCAGATCTCAAATCTATCTTGGAAAACACTATAGCACCCTGAAGCTGGTCAAATAGATCATCAATCCTCGACAAAGGATACTTACTCTTAATAGTAACCTTGTTCAACTGCCGGTAGTCAATACACATCCTCATCGAGCCGTCTTTCTTCTTGACAAACAACACTGGGGCACCCCAAGGAGAAACACTAGGCCTAATGAAGCCTTTATCCAACAAATCCTGCAACTGCTCCTTCAGTTCCTTCAAATTTGGCGGGGCCATACAATACTGCGGAGTAGAAATAGGCTGAGTGCCCTGAGCTACCTCAATACAAAAATCAATATCCCTGTCGGGTGGCATACCCGGCAGGTCAGCAGGGAATACCTCTGGGAACCCACGAACCACAGGCACAGACTCCATAGAAGGAACCTCGACACTAGAATCACGAACATAGGCCAAATAGGCCAAACAACCCTTCTCGACCATACGCCGAGCCTTCATATATGAAATAACTCTACCGGAAGAATGACTAGGAGTCCCTCTCCACTCCAAACGAGGTACTCCTGGTAAGGCCAAGGTCACAGTCTTGGCATGACAGTCCAGAATAGCATGATAGGGAGATAGCCAATCCATCCCCAAAATAACATCAAAGTCAACCATATCAAGGAGCAAAAGATCAACCTGAGTCTCCAGACCACCAATAGCACTAAGCATGAACGGTAGACTCGATCTACCACAATAGAATCACCCACCGGTGTAGACACATATACAGAAGTACTCAGGGAATCACGGGGCATACTCAGATAAGGGGAAAAATATGAAGACATATAGGAGAATGTAGAACCTGGATCGAATAAAACCGAAGCATCTCTGCTGTAAACTGAAACCATACCTGTAATAACTGCATTGGAGGCCTCAGCCTCAGCCCTGTCCGGAATAGCATAGCATCGGGGCGGAGCCCCTCCAACCTGAACATCTCTGGGTCGACCTACTGCGGGTTGACCTCTGCCTTTCGTGGACTGTACTCCACCTCTATGAGTCTGACCTCCACCTCTGGCACCTCGTCCTCCACCCCTAGCTGGCTGAGGTGGTGGGGGTACACCTGGTGCGAGAATCATAGAACGGGATACTGAGAACTTCCAGAAGCTCGGGGGCAATACCTGGCAATGTGCCCTGAAACACCACAAGAATAACAAGACCTCTACTGCTGAGGCTGCTGACTCTGGAACTGAACCTGTCGACCCGAATAACCATCCTGGAAGCTCTGAAGCGGCGGTGCACCGATAGGAGTTGGTGGTGCACTAATAGGAGTTGGTGGTGCACTGAGGGATACCTGAAGTGCCGACTGGTACGGTCTAAGAGGATGACCTCTGCCGAAGGAATCTCTGCCTCCAGATGAGGCACCACTGAATCGACCGAAATGACGAGGTCTCTTGTCAGACCCCTGACCACTGCCCTGTGACAAAACCATCTCAATACGCCTGGCCACATTGGCCGCCTCCTGGAATGAAATATCAGTACCTGACTCTCTGGTCATCTGGAGTTTAATAGGCTGAGCCAGCCCCTCGATAAACCTCCTCACCCTCTCTCGATCCGTGGGGAGTATCATGATAGCATGTCGGGCCAAAGTAATAAACCTAGTCTCGTACTGAGTAACAGTCATAGATCCCTACTGGAGGCGCTCAAACTGCCTCTGATAGTCCTCTCTCTGAGTAACGGAAGAAACTTCCCTAAGAACAACTCGGAGAATTGAGCTCAAGTCAAAGGTGCATACCCAGCTGGTCTGGTCAAGCAATAGTATCTTCACCAAGTCTTGGCGGTACCAGAAAGACGAAATGTAACAAAATCGACCCCATTGGTCTCCACGATGCCCATGTTCCAAAGAAGCTCATAACAACTATCTAAGTAATCCTGGGGATCCTCTTATGGTGCACCAGTAAAAGTAGTAGGGAATAACTTGGTGAACCGATCCAATCTCTATAGGGCATCAACAGACATGGCTGCCCCCTCAACTGCCGGTGCTACAATACCCTGCTGAGCTGCTCTAGCTGTCTGAGGTGCTGGAGTCTGAATCTGAGTGGCTAACTACTCTGGTGTGCGAGTAGAAGGAGTCTGGGGCCCTCCCCCAGCCTGAGAGACGGTTGGTGCAGTAGGAAGAAGACCGACCTGAGCCACGCTCTCCATAAGTCCCACTAAGAGGACTAGAGCATCTTGAAGAACTGGGGTGGCAATGAACCCCTCTAGGAACTGAGCTGGTCCAACTGGAACCGTCTAAGCAGGAACCTCACTGGCAAAGTCTACCTGTGGGTCCTCTACTGGGGTTGCTGCTCTAGGCTGAGCCCTACCCCTGCCTCGGCCTCTATCACGGCCTCGTCCTCGACCCCTCATAGAAGCTACAACAGGAGGATCGGGCTACTGATCGGTAGATGAGGAAGCACGCATTCTCGCCATCTGCGAGAGAATAGAATAGAAACTCAATTAGCATTTAGAATTCAAATCGCACGACAGAGAAGAAGAAATGTGAAGTTATTCCTAACTTTGCAGCCTCTGGGGGATAATAATAATACAAAGCGTATTTTATGGCTTAAGGGTAGGAGGTGACCACAAATAGATATTTGACTATAAAAATCAAAAGGTAGCTATGGAATATAATTTTTTAAAAGGGTATTTATTTAAAATAAATAAGGTATCAACCTTTGCTATAGGAGGTAAAAAATCAGTTAAAAAAATTATCAAATCTTATTGGGTGTTGTTATAGGATGCCAATTTTACTTTATCAAATTCAATGCCGACCCAAGGGTGAAGCTTTGGGCCTTAATTTTGGGGCTGCTACTAAGGGCTGAACCCCTCCCACGGGCGGTGTGCCCGGGGTATGACGTGCTGCTGCTGCCTGACCTATGTCCTGAGCGGTAGGAGTATGGACTCACCCTCCCGCGTGAGAAGTAGCAGGGTCGGCTGGAAATAAACCAGCCTGAGACATAGTGTCCATAAATCTCAGTATACGGCCCATGACCTCCTGGAAGCCTGGCCCCGTCATGAAATCCACTGGAGCAGGTGCTACTGGAGGCACCTCATCCTGCTCCTCCATAATAGGGTCCTCTGGTGGTGCCACTGGCGTAGCTCTGGGACGCCCTCGTCCCCTGCCTCGAGCAGGTGCTCTGCCCCTGCCTCTACCCCACCTTGGGCAGCCGGGGCAGCGGCCTCTCCCGGACCAGGAACATTGGATGCACGCGTCCTCACCATCTGTGAGAGAAATAGAATAATAAGTTTGAGTACATCATAGATTGCACGACAGGATATGAATAAAGGGAAGTTTCCTAACACCCCATAGCCTCCCGAAGATAAGTACATACGTCTTCGTACCGATTCGCAAGACTCTACTGGGCCTGCCCGTGACTCGTGAGACTTTTGTGAACCTAGGGCTCTGATACCACGTTGTCACGACCCAAAGCTCGATTCAGGTCGCGATGGCGCCCAACGGCGAGGTTAGGCCAGCCAATATAGAAACACTAAGTGTTACCATTCCCCGTTACGCAAATTTC
>ML257313.1:27661-60257 GCA_005239495.1 Nicotiana undulata
AATAAGATGTACCAGCCTCCGAACCTGTACAGTCAAGTACAGAAAAGAAAAGAAAGTGCAGCATGAGTACATATAAAATAAATATGTAGCCAGTGGGTATCCCGCCTAAACTCGAAGAAGTAGTGACGAGAGGTCGACTCGATACTCACTAAGGTCCGACAGTACTAACATATGATAGAATATAATGAAATACAATAAGCATGTCAAGGAATATAAGCAACAAGTATATATATATATATCAAACGCAGAAATCCGCACAATTGCTGAACTAAACAATAAAGCACTTTCAAGGGTAAGATCACCGAACGATACAAAAATCACATTTTTAGATCCGCCGTGGCGTACGGCCCGCTCCCATAAGGTACCTTCTACACTCGCCGTGGCGTACGACCCGATCCCATATTCAATTCAATTCTTTTCAACACTGCCGTGGCGTACGGCCCAATCCCATATATTTTATAATTTCTCAACACTGCTGTGGCGTACGGCCTGATCCCATATATATTCAATTACTTTCAACACTGTCGTGGCGTACGGCCCGCTCCCATGTATTTCACAATTCCTTTTTAACTCCGCCATGGCGTACGACCCGATCCCATATATTTTCGCAATTACTTTCAACACTGCCGTAGCGTACGGCTCGCTCCCATGTATTTCACAATTCCTTTTCAACTCTGCCGTGGCATACGGCCCGATCCCATATATTTTCACAATTTCTACTTACCATAAGGCCTCAGAAGAATAACACGATGCTAAAACATAGTTTCATGGTACATATGGCGTCACAAATAATCATGTGAAGCATTTCAAGGAAAACATATAAGGCATTACGAGAAAAACAAATTTAAGGCATTACAAGAAAACCGTACGAGGCATTACGAGAAAGCATGTAAGGCATTACGAGAAACATACAAGGCATGGTGTGGGCCTAACTACCCGGACATAAAAATAATAGCCGCTACGTACGGACTCTCGTCACTTGGAGCGTACGTAGCTCCCCAAACAATTTACACATAGCATATACATCACCTATGGGGACAATTCCCTCTTACAAGGTTAGAAAGGAGACTCACCTCGTCTCGAATCTACCCCTCGGACCACAATTGCGCCCGAAACTCCGAACTCTATACCCGAGGACTCGCAACTAGTCAAAAGGTGTGAAATTAGATCAATGCATGCACAATGTGAGAAATTATCCTAGTTATTCAATAAAATCGCTATTCTTGACGAATTCCCAATTTCCAACCCCGGTCTCTCATGATCGAATTCCGAAAATTCTCGAAGGGATCACTCACCCATAGCCTAAGGATCACTAAGGTGTGATTTCTACTTGAATTCATGGCCTAAAATGGAAAGTTACAAAATCCTCAAGAACCCTAAAATTTCTACCTAATTCTATGATTTTTAGATGATTTAGTAGTGAATTTAACTAGGAATTAATGTTAAAGCTAGAAGATTATGGGGTTTAACTTACCTCTTACAGTGGGTGGTCGTGGGAGGTGCTGCCCAAACTTGGATGCTCTCTAATGGAAGTTGATGGTGGGTAAAAATGAAGGAAACCCGTAATTTGGACAATTAAAAGGGGCTGGCAACAGTGATTTCCGCACCTGCGACCTTGGGACCGCAGGTGCGGTCCCGCACCTGCGAGAAAATCACCGCCCCTGCGGAAAAGGGCCTGGGACCCTGGAATCACACCTGCGGAGAAGGAGTCCGCACCAGCGGTCGCGCTCTTGCGGCCTGGAGCTCGTACCTGCAGACTTTGGGCAAGGGGCTGAGGTCGCGCCTGCGGAGTGGTTTCCGCACCAACGGACCCGCTCCTGCGGAATTTGTTCCGTACTAGTGGAGATCCGCACCTGCGAGGCTAGGACCGCAGGAGCGGTCCCGCACCTGCGGCTGGGCAACCGCACCTGCAGTCACACCAGCAACAGCTGCACCAGCAGTTGTTTTAGCTGGTTTTTTGGCCTCTGGTGTCGTTCGGGAGGCACCTGGGCCCACCCGAGCCCCTGTCCAAATATACCAAAAAGTCTGTATTCATGATACAGACTCACTAAAACTTCCGGAACATGGAAAACAACAACGAAACTCAAAATTCCACCCCAAAACCTAATTGAATCAAAACTAAGAACTTGAAATTCTAGAATTCACTTCAATGCGCCGAACCGGCCTAAACTACTCAGAATGACTTCAAATTTTGCATACAAGTTATAAATGACATGACAGAACTATTCCTGGTCTCGAAATTTCATTCGGACCTCGGGAACATAAAATCACATTCCAAACCAAATTTCAAATTCTATGAGATTTCTCAAAACTTCATTAACTCCAATTTTCCTCATTTGATCCGAAACCAATCAAATCAAGTCCGTTTCTTACCAAATTTCACAGATAACTTAAATAACACATATTGAACCTGTTCCGAGCATCGAAAATAATAATACGGGACCGGCAGCACAGGTTTCACATCAAGGTTCATTTTCATAAGCCTTTAATATTTTTATAAAATAATTTTCTTTGAAAATTCATTTCTCGGACTTGGGTCCTCGGAATTCGATTTCGGGCACACGCCCAAGTCCCATATTTTCCTACGAACCATCCGGGATCGTTGAATCACGGATCCGGGTCCGTTTACCAAAATTGTTGACCAAAGTCAACTTTATTCAATTAATTATCATAAATTAAACTCTTAATCAAGTTTTCACATAAAGGCTTCTTGGCTACGTGCCTGGGCTGCGCACACATCGAGGTGAGATTAATGGAGGCTTTTGGGGCCTCGGAACACAGTCTAAGTTAGATGCACATAAGATGACCCCTTTTTGGGTCATCACACTTTGTGTCTTCAAGTGGGGTGGAACATTCACCTATGATGTGATATCGTCGTCTTTGATCGAATAGAATATGTTAAGCTCATCGGGGCTATGGTTTCTTCGGTTGCATTGGGTCAGAGTGTGGTTAAACAGTATTGAAGAAGCGACGGTTAGAGGCCGTGGTGTGCGGTGGTTCAAGTATTAAACGAGTATTTCTAATGAAGGTAGCTCAAGGAAGATAATCTTCGGGGAGTCGAAGTTATGGTAATCTGCCGGTTTAAGAGTTGCAGAGAATGATATTGAATTGAGGCAACAATTGGGCAGCATTCGATGAAGGAAGTCATGTGAGAAGTGTCAAGTGGCGGCTAAATTTCTAAAGGGTCAGTCATAAGAAAAGGAAGTCAGGTAGTGATTAAGGGAATGAGTTTAACCAAAGTGAGAGAGCGGCAGCGTAGCACATGAGTTCAGTGGTAGAATAGCTGCCTATCTTGAGGGAAAGTTGGAGTGATTTGGGAGTGTAGTGGATGGTGATTGGGTCCACGAGCTTAAGTGAAATGTGGGTTATTTCGGCGGAAGGTTGGATACAACAGGGAGACGTTGTTAAGGATGAAGAAGGATGCAATATGGTAGTGGATTGGAAGATGTGGTAGAGTACTTAATAGCTGTCCATGAGTAGCGGACGGACATGCAAGGCTGGTGAATGATAGCAGGCTTAGGATGTGGTATTGATGTTGTAGAGGGGGTGCAACGCAGCGTCATTGGACGGTGTCAGGTTGCGATTTCCACAGGTGGGCTATCTCCTGGGAGTGGGTTAGCGGTTGTGTGGTTAGCAAGTTTCTACAAGGAATCATAGGGCCTATTCGGTAGGAGGCAGAATGTGTGAATGTTTCTAGAGGATTTAGGTAATTAGGGAATGCTAACAGGAGAATTCGGAGGGATTGCATGGGTTGGTTGAGAAAAATCATGTTAGCAAAGAAGGAAGGATCTCAGCAGGGTCTAGAGTGGTGCAAGGATGTAGCTTCGGGCTAAGTGGGGGAGTCCCACCACCTGCAGTTGGGTTGTAAGATTGTGTTCTCTTGGGGTTGCGGATTATCGGCATATTGGCAAGTTGTTTTAGCTAGGGAAGGGAGTAGAGTAGTGATTATGCATGGGATTTGATAAATGTGTGCAAGTAGGTCCTATTGGACCAGGGTTAAGCTTTGAAAGGTCAGAATTTATGCTTGAGGCATAGGCAAGTTGTAAGGGCAGTGACTCAGTCACGTATTTCATTGAGAGGATGTTCATGTGCTAGAAGAGCCGTGGATTTGATTGTATTCAGGGCCAATCAGAGTGGGTGAATCTCAATAGCGGTCCTAGTGAATTCAAAGGTTAAGGAATGCGGTATCTAAGGATTTCGAGTAGCTGTGTGAGTAAGGATAGAGCTTTTGCAGCGTAGCAGCTGAGAAAGGGGAAAAGGTTAGAGTGTTCTATGTTATTGTCGGCATGCATGATAGTATTGGAGGAGTGAGAGAAATAAACTCCGGATCGTAGAAATGGTTATTGGAAGGGTATGAGACGGGCTGCGGGATTTAGGCAGCACGGTCTCGTGAATCAGGGTCACTCGGGAAAAGTGAGGGTTGAGTTTCTATAAGTTGAAGGGAGCTACTAATATCTCTGAGGCAATTAAAGATGACTAAAAGGAAGGTAGATTTGGTTAGCCATGGTTGAAATGGAACATGTGCAGCAGTGATCAGTACCTTCGGTGGGAGTGTGTGTGGTTATGATTCTCATGAATTGAGGTAAGTAAAAGGTTTTCTATATAATGAAGTGTTCACCCTAGTGGTGGTTCAGGAGTTATGGTGGAATTCCTATGCTATTCCATATTGGCATGTCAGGTGCCGTAAGCGGTATGCAACTGGAACTAAGAACCGAGATTGCAGTTCGGTGTTAACAAGAACGTCATGAGCTCGGAGGAGCAAGAACGAGGGATTTGAATGTTTAGGATGAGCTGATGTTGTCTTCGGTGTTACCTGAGATCGATGTTCGGTGAGAGAGGATTTGTACCCTGATCATGGGTTCTTGAATGGTTTTACAACATTAGTGTAGTCGGTAGTAGGAATGTGCAGACTGGTTTCCTTGTGTGGAAGGACGCGGGAGCGTGACCACGGGAAGATTGTATAAGTGTAACATGTAGTCACCTAAGGTATTGAAAGGATTATACCAAGTATAAAGGAACGTAATATTGCTTAACTGAGAATTTATGCCTAGAAGTGTAACATGTAGTCACCACGGATATGATGGTAGTTCTTGTTTATTATGAGAAGAATCGGGGTATTATGGACACAAGTGAGGCTATTAGCTTAGTTCAGTGAAAGCGGAATCGATTTGAAGTGTGTTACTGGATTTAAAACAAGATTTTGGGCTTCATGCGAGTCAGGTGTGTTCATTTCAGTATAGCGCTCCGCAGGGAAGGGGTGTTGGAGATGTTGTTTCGTCTTCGTTGATTCAAGTATATTGTGATTGTGCCGTGTGGGTTGTGAAATGACTTGATAATTTCTTATGTGTTGAGATTCCGCGTAGTGATGAGGTTATATGAGCAGGATGGCTCTTGAGATTCAGATTATATATTGCACCCCCGTTGTGCTCGAGTTTTGTAGCATATGGCTCTATCAGTCTCCCCAGAATGGTATTGTGCACTTAGCGTGCTTGTGATCAGTATTCAATAATTTGTAATAGTGAGAAATTCAGCTCCGTGTATATCTCCTTATGTGAATTCTATGATGGGACCGGGTGGCACGTGGCCACGGGTATGTTATTTGGATCGGGTTGCACGCCGCAACTGTGTGATGATGAGTAAGGTTCCTGTATTTATTTTCTTATGTTATACTTCCTGTATTTTGGGGAAATGTTTATATTAGTTGCGTGAGTTGAGTAGTCCTTTCCTGAGTCATTTCTTATGTATCATGTTCAATTTGTGGCCAATTGGCGCATTATGGCATCGTGTGTGATTGTTGGTCATGGCTGGGAGGATTTGCTGTCTGAACAATTCATACTGGGTGAGACGAGATTATTGGATCAGGGGTCAAGTGCGATTAGATTATGTGAAGTAAACTTCAGGACAATCACCATTATTTGGTTTGCAATGAGATGATAATCTAAGTCAAGAGAAAAGATTTCAATGTTTGGTTAACTCTGCAGTTGGTTAGGAACTTCTACGCATTTCCTCCGTTGTGGTGGTATCGTCAGCATCGTAGCATGGTGTATGTATATATCTTATAGGGTGCATTGAGAGCATCAGGTTCGTAGAATTTTGGTTGTTAAGGTTCAGGGAGTGACATTGTGGTTATGCGGTGTGCGGTGCTGATTCAGCAAAGGTATGCAGTTGTGTTCTAGTGCCTTGTGTGGTAGTTGATACGGTGTTCATATGTTAGACCAGGCCTGGCAGAGAATTTCCGGTGTTGGAATTGAGTTCGGAACTTGCGGTAGGGATAAATGAGGGTATCTTCAGATTTTATCAAGCTTATGTGTTCAACTGGGTTGTGGAAGGTGCACGAGGTGTTAAACAGTGATTTCAGATAACTCCAGGGCAGTTCTTGGCACATTCGAGGACGAACGTCTGTTTAAGAGGGGGAGAATGTAACGATCCGACCGGTCGTTTTGAGCTCTAGTGCGTCGTTCAGCGGTTGGAAGTCATGAACAACTTCATTTCACGTATTATGACTTGTGCGTATAGTCAGAGTTGAAATTCGGGAAGATCGGAGTTGAATTGAAAGGAGCATATTCATTTAAGAAGCCTTAATTTGGAAGAATCGACTCAGATTGGAATTTGGAGTAAACAACCTCGGAATCAGGATTCAAAGGTTCCAGTAGGTTCGTATGGTGATTTCGGACTTGGGCGTATGTCCGGATCAGGAGTTGGATAACCCGGGAGCGTTTCGGCGTATAATGTGGAAGTTAGCATTTTGAAGGAATTTCCTAAGTTTGGCTTGAAGTGCATTTCAGAGATATTGATGTCCGTTTAGGATTCTGAGTCTGGGAATAGCTTTATATGGTGAATCTGGAGTTGGGAGCGCGATCTGAAGTGAATTCGGATGTCCGAAAGTCAGTTTGAAGTCATTTGGCTAAAGATAGAAAATTGAAGGTTTTTGAAGAATCCGACCGGAAGTGGAAAATTTGATATCGGGGTCGGAATGCGATTCTAGAAGTTAGAGCAAGTTTGTAATGTCAAATATGATGTGTGTGCAAAATTTGGGGTCAATCGGACGTGATTTGATAGGTTTCGGCATCGAGTGTAGAAGTTTGAAATCCTAAGTTCTTAAAGATTTGGATTGGAGAGTGATTCATCGTTTCGATGTTGTTTGATGTGATTTGAGGTTTCGAGGAAGTCCGTGTTATGTTTTGGGATGGGTTGGTGTAATTGGACAGGGTCTCGGGGGCCTCGGGTGGATTCCGGGTGGTTAACGGATCAAAGGTTGAAGTTGGAAAAGAGCTGAAGTTGCTGTCATCTGGTACGACCGCACCTACGATGGAATTTCCACAGATGCGGAGCCGCAGGAGCGGCCTTGGACACCGCAGGTGCGAGTGTTGGCTGGCTGGGCTGGGAGCGCAGGTGCGATGAAGTTTTCGCACCCGCGTATGCGTAGATGCAGAGGAGAGGCTCGCAGGTGCGAGAGTTGCTGGGTTGAGTTAGAGCCGCACCTGCGATGGAATATCCGCAGGTGCGGAGCCGCAGGAGCGGCTATTGGACCGCATGTGTGAAAATAGCTTGGCAGATTATTTTTAAAACCAAGAATTGTTGGTCATTTCTTCACTTCTCTTTGGTTTGGGCGATTTTGGAGGAGCTTCAAGAGAGGGTTTTCGTCAGGAATCACGAGGTAAGTAACTCCTTCATGTTTTCAAGTTAAATACAAGGTTGTACATGGATTTGAACATGGAAATTAGTAGGAAATTGGGATTTTTGGAAGAAAACCTAGAAAACTCGATAAATTGGATTTTGCCACGAATTCGAGCATGGAATTAGGAGTAAATTGTGTATTTGAGCTAGTAATGCTATGAGTGGAGTTTATCTTCGCTGGAGACCGGGCACGTGGGCCCGAGGGCATTTTAGTCAATTCACGGAGCGGAGTTGGGAAATTATATAATCTGAATTTTTAGAAAATATTTGAGTATATTTTCATTGGTTTATCATCATTTGGGTAGTTTTGGAGCGTTGTGCATCGATTGGAGTCGTCGGGAAGGCTTGGAGGCCGTTTATGGAATTTCGGAGCGAGGTAAGTCTCCTTTCTAACTTTGTGAGGGGGATTGTCCCCCTAGGTGAATTAATCAAGTATGTGCTATTACTTCGGGGGTTACTTACGTACGAGGTGACGGGAGTCCGTGCGTAGCTACTATTATGCCTTGTCCGGGTAGTGTAGGACCCACTAGCATGCTTTACGTGTGGTACCTGTGATCCAGCCGTAATATTAAACTGCTAATATAATCTAAATCGTAACTGAATATCTGAAGAAGACTAGGATTCATTTTCCTAATCATCTAGAAAGAGATTTGATCTCCTCTGTGGGTAATTGTATACCTGGTAGGGTTATATTATGGAATGTCATTAAACTTGGCAAATGAGTTTCAAAATAAAAATTTGAATGCTATATTTCATGTTCCATTAAGAAGAATTTTACCACCTTCCTGAGAAAAACTGCTTTCTTGATAAAAATACGGATTTATTAAGTAGATTTGGGTACATATGAGCACCTGAGTCGCAGGTATGATTCGTGAGCAGGCTAGCCTTATATATATATAATCGCGCCGCATGATCAATTCGCGAGCGGGGAAAATAGATGCATCTATGGTTCGAGCCGTTCGACCCTCGGCATTGCTTGCACATGATATTTGCTGCGTAGTTGCTATGATTTTTGCCTTATTACTGGCCTGAATTATTAAGTTGTCAATTGAAAAGATAGAGATTTAGAATTACTAAAGATTTGGAAGAAGTAGTTCCTTCCCATTGATTAAGTTGTTAATTGCTTAAGTCACCCATGTTGATTAATTGTTATTAATATGACGAGGAATTAAAGTGTTAAATATGGAAAGAGATGACACTATTTATTCCTGCACTTAATAAATTTCCTATGATAATCGCGCTTATTGTCACACTTGAATATTCTAAATTGACCTCTAGCAAGTGTCTAATTTGACCTCTCGTCACTACCTCTCTGAGGTTAGGCGGGATACTTACTGAGTACACGTTGTTTTTCGTACTCATACTACACTTGCTGTGCATTTTGTTGCACAGGTACATTCTTAGCAGTGGTCGACTTGGAGGCTTAGATGGGCTGCATCATCTGGAGGCGTTCCGCAGCTGACAGAGTCTCCCTTCTATGTATTTGTATTTAATTTAAAGTCTTTTTCCAATTTGTTCTTCGGACAAGCGTTGTATAATTGTATAAATCCTTAGAAGTTTCTCATGTACTTGTGTCACTAGGTTCTGGGGATGTGTTGGGATTTATTTCATTAAATTAAATTGATATTCCTGTTGTATTTAATTAACGAAGATTTATCCATTTGATTGTGAAATTAAATGAAAGGTAACGATTTTGATGATGATAAAACAGAAATGAATTTCAACTAATTATGGTTTGGCTTGCCTGACAGTGGTGTCTGGTGCCATCACGACTTATGGAATTTGGGTCGTGACAACGAGGATCTAAGAAAGCTCTTTAGGACAACAAGCACTCCAAGTGTCATCCGCATGAACCCTTGTTTTCGGATCTTCATCTTCAAAAGAAGCAAGATCTTCCACAAACGCACCTGAAGGAGGAAGCGATGTTGCTGAAAAGATAAAGAAAATTCTTGCTCTGGTTGACCTCTCCGGATCCAAGAACTCAGTGTGAAGGAAGATGATGATGCTTCAAGTGATGGATCCTCCCCACTTACATCGCATATCATGAGACATTCGAGAATCAATCTTTGTGACAATCCATGCTACTCCCCATCATCTACAACAATCATGCAAGCCATGGTGAAAAACACTTCATCTGTGAAAGAGCAGTTGGCAAACTTGATGGAAGAAATCGCTGGCTTGACCAAGTGCATGCAAAATCAAGATACTAGATTTACAAGCTAACAGACAGGGTGGGAATCTTGATGGAAGAAGAATCCGCCCATGCACCTGGCAAGCTCCCAGAAGTTCCAGAGATTGATTCTCCCCCAAGACGAGTAGCATCCGCTAAGGCTATCTCTGTCTCATCTAAAGGGATGATTTCAATCGATCAACTGAAGGAGTTCATTGAAGGAACTATTAAGAATAAGTATGAAGTTGATGCCAAGTCCTCCCTTACATACGCAAAGCCGTACACTGCAAGGATCGATATGTTGAAGATGCCTGCTGGCTATCAACCTCCAAAGTTTCAACAGTTTGATGGTAAAAGGCAATCCAAAGAAACACATTGCTCACTTCGTTGAGACATGCAATAACGCTGGGACTTATGGAGATTACCTCATCAAAATAGTTTGTCCGCTCGCTAAAAGGAAATGCTTCTGATTCGTATACAAACCTCGAGGATGGATCTATTGATAGCTGAGATAAACTAGAGCAAGAGTTCCTCAATCGCTTTATAGCACTAGGCGCACTATGAGCATGGTAGAAATCACTAATACTCGTCAATGGAAGGGTGAACCAGTTATCGACTTTATCAATCGTTGGAGGAATGCAAGCCTCAACTGTAAAGACAGGCTTAATGAAGCTTCTGGCATAGAGATGTGCATCCAAGGCATGCATTGGGGATTGCGCTACATCTTGCAAGGTATCAAGCCTAGCACATTTGAAGAACTTGCAACTCGTGCCCATAACATGGAATTAAGCATGGCCTCCGCTGAAAATGAAAGGCTGCCCATCTATGAACCTCGCAAAGGGAATGACACGCAAGAAGTCAGAAAATGGAGCAAGTTTGTACCAAGATGTCACGACCTAAATTCCAAACCTTAGGGATCGTGATAGAGCCTAACACCACACTTTCTAGGCAAGCCAATGTTAGAACTTATTTAATTAATTTCTATTAAAGTCTATTTAATTATAACAGAACTATTCAAAAATAATCTAAATATATTAATTCCAATGCATAAATTCACGAATAAAATAATAAAGGAATAAATAAGCTGAGACACAGACTAAATATATAACTATAAGACTACCCCAGGGTCTGGTGTCACAATTCACGAACCACTAAGAGTACTACAAATAATGGGCTGAAAGAATTATGTATCTGTTTTGAACATAATAAAACAATGTCTATAAAATTAAGAGAAGACTCCAATAATCTGCGGACGCCAGCAGATCTACCTCGTGTATCTGAATGATGATGTTGGCTACTACGATCTCCAAATGCTGGCCGGTACCTGAATCTGCACAAAAGAGTGCAGAGTGTACTATCAGTACAACCAACCCCATGTACTGAGTAACTGTCGAGCTTAACCTCAACGAAGTAGTGACGAGGCTAAGGCAGGGCAATTATAACTTAACATGTAACAACATATATAATAAAGAAAGAAAGAAATTCTAAACAAAACAAGAACACTAAACTGTAACAATAAATAAAATAACTCAGTTGCCTTTTCTAGGCCTCAACTATAACCAAATTCTCACATAAGTTTCCAAATTTCCAAAATTTGCTTTAAAATAGAAGTAAGTGTAAAATATGAAAAATAGTAGAGTAGAACAGTAATTTTTTAAAATATTTATTTTTGGAAAATTCAGTAAAACATAAGTGTCCTCCCTTATTGCTCCTTGTTGCGGCGTGCAACCCGCTCCCACCTGTCCACCCTTATTGCTCCTCTCTATATATATCACCCTTATTACACCTGTTGCGACGTGCAACCCAATCCCACCTGTCCACCCTTATCACTCATTGTTGCGGCGTGCAACCCGCTCCCACCAGACATATCATATCAGTTTATTTATTTATGAAAACTCTCATAATTCAGGCCAAGCCTTTCACAATATTTTTGTCTCAACAATTGTAAACATAAAACAGTGCAACTCATAAACTTCATCAATTATCCTTCGTAATGAAACCAACCGGAATATATATATAAATATAGTAACACTGTCATTCAACTCAATCTTTATGTATCATAACAACATCAAGGGAACAACCAACACTTCTAAAATACTTGAAACAATACTTGACAATAATTTAATGAAACCAAATAGCCATGTAAGCTTCAATGATCATAACACAATTAAGCTAGGAAGCAAATAATTGGAAACAGGGAAGGGATCATGTTAAACAGACAATTTGGTTGTGCATAGATACTCGTCACCTCACCTATACACCACACACATGCAATTTCACATAACAATCAAGTTGGGGATTCCTATTCCCTCAAGTCAAGGTTAAACCAAACACTTACCTCGAATTCACTGCTCTAGCACAACTTTTCCCTTTGAATTTGCCTCTAGCCCGCTCGAATCTAATCTCAATTGGTTCAGTATCATCAACTATTGCTTAAAGGAATTAACTTTAATGAAAATCTATGGTTTTCCTATATTTTCTTACCAAAATACGAATATCGACCCCGAGCCCGCTTGGTCTAAACTCGAGGTTCGGACCAAAACCCGTTTACCCAATATCCCCCGATCCCGAATATACAATTGGTTTTGGAATCCGACCTCAATTCGCGGCCTAAATTCCCAAATTTCGAAATTCCTAAGTTCTACCCAAAAATCCCATTTTTTAGCATGAAAGCTCTAGATTTTTGGTTGAAATCTTGTTAAACGTTGTTAAGGAATGAAAAGAATTAGTTGGAGTTACCAATGTTTTGGAGAAGTTTGGGTCTTTGAAAAATTGCTTATGGGGGTTTAGGGTTTGAGAGAATTGAAAAACAAGTGAAAAACCCGTCAAAAATCTGATTTAACTGGTTGCGGGTCTCGCATTTGCGAACTGGGGTTCCCAATTGCGAATCCTTCGATTTTGGGCAGTTATCGGATTTGCTACATTTTGCTGCCTCGCAATTGTGAACCGGAATCTTGCATTTGCGAGATTTGGGGCTAGCCCAGGACTTTGCAAATGCAAAGCCTGATCTCGCAAATGCGAGATCAGAGGCCTGCAACATCAAATCTTCAGCTGTTAGGAAATTTTCTATGTCTAGACACTCCGTAGCCTAACCGAAACTCACCCGAGCCCTCGGGGCTCCAAACCCAACATGAGCGCAGGTCTAAAAATATCATACGAACTTGCTCGTGCGATCAAATCATCAAAATAACATCAAAATCTACAGATTTAACTTCAAAACTCAAGATTTCCTCTAGAACACTCAAATTTCTATCTTTTCAACTGGATGTCCGAACTACATCAAATCAACTTTGATTCTCATCAAATTTCACTGCGGACCTTCCGGGATCGTCCGAACACAGATCCGGGTCCATTTGCTAAAATGTTGACCAAAGTCAACTAAAACTAAATTTTAACTCTAGAAATTACTATTTCTCATATTTTCACATAAAAGCTTTCCGATTTTACGCCCGAACTGCACACAAAAATCGAGGTAATTGATACACTCAAATTACACCTTAAAATAGTGTAAAGTGATCGATGTCAAATATAGTAACCCAACAAGGTTGGGGTCGAATCTCATAGAGAACAATATGGAGGCGATTTGTAATGTAAGAGAATTATCACTTATCGCGCAGTGCCAGACACTTAGATTTTTGGTTGTGAAAATATTTGTAACTAGATGCAAAAATATAAACTAACCTAGGAAGCAAGTAAAATGATCAATGGCAACAAGTATGGATGCTTCGGGAATTACACTCAAGTAACGATCCAATGTATTTCACGATTCTACAAATATGAGCGAGTTTATGTTAATTAGCCACGGATAATAATTCTTAATTATCTTTTTCCAAAGACTAACAAGACTTCCTAATTGAATTACTCCTAACCCAATTAAGATATTAAGCACACCCAGATATGGCTACAAGTAGTTCAATCCTATCCCTAGGTAGAATCTATAAAATGAGGGTTAAAGCCTCAAGTTCTTGTTAATTAATCTTTCCCAACCCCAAATTAACTTTTCCAAAATTAATTCGGAGTTAATGGAAGAGTCCTAGGGTTATCTAATCCCTTTGGAAACATTAAAGAACAAGAATAATTAAAGTAACAATAACCCACTTCATAAATAACTAAAATCATTCAATATATAAGCACAACAAGGTATTTAATCCACACTTTAAATATGAATATTCCCATAAATAAGGTTCAAGTGTTGGAAATAAATACTACACACTTAAATATTCAATACAAAGCAAGAAAATTAAGAAACAAACATAAATGGGTAAGAAAACCTTAACCAAAAGATTGAAATCTCCAAAACCCAAGTGTGTGTGCAAACCCTAGCTTCCACAAATGTTTTCTCTTCTTCTTCAAGACCAAAAAATGTTCTAAGCTAAGCCAAAGATACAGAAAATATCAGCTAGGTCGAGTATATGTGAGTTGAGAATGAGAAAATGTGATTTCACATTTATGTCCAGTGCTGATGCCCGTTGGTCGCACCTGCGGAAGAATCCTCGCAGGTGCGGTTCCGTAGAAGCGGAAACCCAATCGCAGGTGCGTTCCAGGTGATTTCTTCTTATTCCGCAGATGCGGACCACATACCGCACCTGCGGTTCCGCAGGTGCGTGAACCTCTTTGCAGGTGCGGATGTTGTGATATTGAGCTATCTTCGCAGGTGCGTTCAGTACTCCGCAGGTGCGAGGTCGCACCAGCGGCCAAGAGTCCGCAGGTGCGGAATCACTGGAGATTTTGTACATTTTTCACCAATTTGTGCTCAACTCCACTTCAATTCAACACCAATAACTTCATGGCATCATTTCCCTGAAATTCGAGCAATACACACTATGAACGACCTCATGTTATCATTAAGAGATGCAAAATCCAACGAAAAGAGGCTAAAATGAGTGGTAAAATCACCACTCATCAATAATTAAAATTAGTCTTTTTATGGCTAATAAGCCTAGAATTAGGTCTTAATTCATAAAATGACCCTTTGGGTCATCACAATCTCCACCTCTAAAACAAACGTTCGTCCTCGAACGAACATAGAAAATTACCTAAATTGGCAAACAAGTGTGGATATTTACTCTGCATGTCCAACTCAGACTCCCAAGTAGCTGCCTCGACGGGCTGACTTTTCCATTTCACTCGAACTGAAGGATAACTCTTTGACCTCAACTGACGAACCTGCCGGTCTAAAATGGCTACCAGCTCCCCCTCATAAGTCAAATCTTTGTCCAATTGGACAGAACTGAAATCTAATACGTGGGACGGGTCACCATGATATTTTCGGAGCATAGACACATGGAATACCGGATGAACTGAGGATAACCCTGGAGGCAACGCAAGTCTATAAGCTACCTCCTCCACTCTATCAAGAATCTCAAATGTCCCGATATACCTAGGGCTTAACTTACCCTTCTTCTCAAATCTCATAACACCCTTCATGGGTGATACCCGAAGTAATACACTTTCTCCAACCATGAATGCCACATCTCGAACCTTACGATCAACATAATCTTTTGCCTAGACTAAGTTGCACGAAGTCTCTTCTGAATAATCTTGACCTTATATAAGACCTCTTGAACTAAGTCTGTACCCAATAACCGAGCTTCTCCAGGCTCAAACCATCAAACTGGCGATCCAAACCGTCTACCATATAATACCTCATAAGGAGCCATCTGGATGCTCGATTGATAACTATTATTATAGGCAAGCTCCGCTAACGACAAGAATTGATCCCAAGAACCTCCAAAGTCAATAACACAAGCGCAGAGCATATCCTCTAAAATCTGAATAATACGCTCGGACTGCCCGTCCGTCTGAGGATGAAATGTTGTGCTCAACTCGAGTACCCAACTCACGCTGAACTGTCCTCCAAAAGTGCGAGGTAAACTGCGTACTCTGATCAGAAATGATAGACACGGGCACACCGTGAAGGCGAACAATCTCTCGAATATATATCTCTGCCAACTGCTCCGAAGTATAAGTACTTGCCACTAGAATGAAATGTGCTGATTTAGTCAGCCGATCAACAATAACCCAAATTGCGTTGAATTTTCTTTGAGTCCGTGGGAGTCCAACAACGAAGTCCATAATGATACGCTCCCACTTCCACTCAGGAATCTCTATCTGCTGAAGCAAACCACTGGGTCGTTGATGCTCATATTTCACCTGTTGGCAATTCAAACAACGAGCCACATAAGCAACAATGTCCTTTTTCATCCTTCTCCACCAATAATGCTGCCTCACGTCCTGGTACATTTTGGCTGCACCTGGGCGAATAGAATACTTAGAACTGTGAGCTTCCTCTAGAATTAACTCACGAAGGCCATCAACATTAGGTACACATATACGACCCTGCATCCTTAAGACACCGTCATCTCCAACTGTAACCTTCTTGGCACCACCGTGCCGAAATGTGTCCCTAAGGACCATCAAATGTAGGTCATCATCCTTCCGCTCTCTGATACGCTCAATTAAGGAAGACCGAGCGACGGTACAATCTAAAACACTACTGGGCAAAATATCCTACCTCACGAACTGATTAGCCATAGTCTAAATATCCGAAGCCAACGGTCTCTCACTGACTGGAATAAATGCAAGGCTGCCCATACTTACCGACTTCTTACTCAGTGCATCGGCCACCACATTTGTCTTCCCGAGATGATATAATATAGTGACATCATAATCATTCAACAACTCTAACCATCTCCTCTGCCTCAAATTAAGATCCTTTTGCTTGAACAAGTACTGGAGACTGCGATGGTCAGTGAAAACCTCACACGGCACACCATAGAGATCCTCTAAATCTTTAATGCATGAACAATGGCTGCCAATTCTAAGTCATAATGATAAGTTTTCTCATGGACTTTCAACTGTCGAGATGCATATGTAATCACCCTGCCATCCTGCATCAATACTGCTCCAGTTCAACTCGGGAAGCATCACAATAAACGGTAAAGGAACCCGAACCTGATGGTAACACCAACACCGGTGCTGAAGTCAAGGCTGTCTTGAGCTTCTGAAAGCTCGCCTCGGACTCGACCATCCATTTGAATGGAGCACCTTTATGAGTCAATTTGGTCATTGGGGCTGCTATAGATGAGAACTCCTCCATAAAATGACGCTAATAGCCTGCCAAACTCAAGAAGCTTCTAATTTCTGTGGCTGTAGTGGGTCTAGGCCAATTCTTGACTGCCTCTATCTTCTTAGGATCTACCCGGATACCCTCTACTGATACGATATGACTCAAGAAAGCTACTGAATCTAACCAGAACTCACATTTTGAAAACTTGGCATACAACTGATTATCCCTCAATGTCCGGAGTGCTATACGGAGGTGCTGTTCATGCTCCTCTTGGCTGCGGGAGTATATCAGAAATCTAGATGAGGCTTGAAAGCCCGATTCATCAAGTCCATAAAGGCCGATGGAGCATTAGTCAAACCAAAGGACATCACCAAAAATTTGTAGTGCCCATACCTTGTCCGAAAGATTGTCTTAGGAACATCGGACGCCCTAATCTTCAGCTGATGGTAACCAGATCTCAGATCAATTTTTGAAAATACACTAGCACCCTGAAGCTGATCAAATAAATCATCAATCCCCGACAATGGATATTTATTCTTGATAGTAACTTTATTCAACTGCCGGTAGTCTATACACATCCTCATCGACCCATATTTCTTATTCACAAACAAAACCGGTGCACCCCAAGACGAGACACTAGGTCTAATAAAACCCTTATCAAGCAAGTCTTGCAACTGCTCTTTCAATTCTGATGGGGCCATCTGATATGGAGGAATGGAATGGGCTGAGTGCCCGGAGCCACATCAATACAAAATCAATATTACTGTCGGGTGGCATCCCCGACAGATCTGGAGGAAACACCTCGGGAAACTCACGAACAATAGGCAACGAATCTATAGAAGGAACCTCAACCTCAGAGTCACGAATATGAACTAAATAAGCCAAACACCCCTTTTCAACCATGCGACGAGCCTTGGCATAAGAAATCACTTTGCTGGGAGAATGACCAGGAGTCCCTTTTCACTCTAATTGAGGCAACCCTGGCAAGGCTAAAGTAACCGTCTTGGCGTGACAGTACAGAATGGCATAATAAGGTGACAACCAATCCATGCCCAATATAACATCAAAATCATTAAGAAGCAAAAAGTCTACACTAGTTTCAAGACCCTCAATGACTTCTACGCACGAACGATACATACAATCTACACAATAGCATCCCCCACTGGTGTAGACACATAAACAGGAACACTCAAGGAATCACGGGGCACAACCAAATACGAGGCAAAATAGGATGAAACATAAGAATAAGTAAACCTCAGATCAAACAAAACTGAAGCAACTCTATTGCAAACTGAAATGATACCAGTGATAACAACATCGAAGGACTTCGCCTCAGGCCAAGCTAGAAATTCATATAATCGGGGTTGGGCCCCGCTACCCTGAACTACGTCTCCAAGAGGACCTCTGATAGGTGGCATCTACCTCTAGCGGCCTGACCTCCAGCCCTAACAACCTGACCCCTACCTTTAGCTACCTGTCCCCTACCCTTGGCTGGCTGGGCAGGTGGTGCTGGAGCTGGTGCCGAAACTATAGCACGAGAACCCTGATATTGAAGTTTATTACCTGCATACTTCGCACAAGTCCTCCGAACATGCCCATATTTACCACACTCAAAACATCTCTCCTAATATGAAGACTGACCCTGTCGACCTGACTAACCTTGATAATAACTCCACAGGGGAGGTGTTCTAATAGGAGCTGAAGAGCACTGTAGACTGGCTGAGCAGAAGGAGGCGTATAAGAACCACGACTGCCTGAAGTACCATGTGAAACCTGGAGTGCTGAGTGAAATGGCATGGAAGACTGGCCTCTGCTAAATGAAATCCCGCCTCCAGATAAGGCACCACTGAATCCAGCAGAATGGCGAGGTCTCTTGTTTGACCCCTGACCTCCCATACCAAGAACCGACTCAACCCTCCTGCACATTAGCAGCATCGTGAAAAGAAATCTCGGTCCCTGTCTCCTTAGCCATTTGCAACCTGATGGGATGAGCAAGGCCCTCAATAAACCGTCTGACTCCCTCTCTCTCTGCGGGCAACAAAATAATTGCATGTCTAGACAAATCCACAAAACAATTCTCATACTGGGTGACAGTCATGCAGGCTTGCTGAAGTCGCTCAAACTGACGACGTTTCTCCTCTCGAGTAGTAACAGGCAAAAACTTCTCCAAAAAGAGATGCGAAAACTGATCCCAAGTCAAAGCAGGTGACCCAACCGGTCTAGTCAATAAGTAATCCCTCCACCATTTCTTGGCGGAACCAGTCATCTGGAAAGTAGCAAAATCGACCCCGTTGGTCTCCAAAATACCCATATTACGTAGAACCTCATGGCAGCTATCTAGACATTCTAGAGGATCCTCTGAAGTCTCACCCCTGAAATGAACAGGAAATATCTTAATGAACTTGTCCAACCTCCACAAAGAGTCGGTGGACATAGTTGTCCCATCAACAGGCGGCACTGCAGCGACTGACTGAATTACCCCAACTTGATTAGCCGTTGGGGTTTGAACCTGAGGAGTGGTCTAATCAGGAGTATGAGTAACATGAGTCTGAATCCCTCCTCCAACCTGAGATGTGGTCGCTGCCATGGGGAATGTGCCAGTCTAGGCCACACTCTCCATAATGCCGACTAACCGGACCAAAGCATCCTGAAGCACTGGGGGTGCAAATAAACCCCTCTGGGACCTGAGCTGGTCCCGCTGGAAAGGTATAAGCTAGAACCCCCTAATGAATCTCAACTTGGGGCTCCGCAGCTGGGGCTGCTGTCTGAGCAACGGGCTGTGTCCTGCCCCTGCCTCGGCCTTTGATATGGCCTCGTCCTCTGCCCCTAGTAGGAGCTGCTGCTGCTGGAAGACCGGATCGTTGGTCAGCGAAAGAGGAAGCACGTGTTCTCGCAATCTGCGAGAGAGTAGAAGAGTTCAATCAATATTAGAGATAACAAGAATCGCATGGTGGAGTAGAAACAAAATAGATTTGTTTCCTAACTTGATAGCCTCTGAGAGATAAGTATAGACGTCTCCGTACCGATCCTTCAACCTCTATTAATCTTGTTCGTGAATTGTGATACCTAAGCAACCTAGTGCTCTGATACCAACTTGTCACGACCCAAATTCTCAACCTTAGGGATCGTGATGGCGCCTAACACCACACTTTCTAGGCAAGCCAATGTTAGAACTTATTTAATTAATTTCAATTAAAGTCTATTTAATTATAACAGAACAATTCAAAAATAATCGAAATATATTAATTCCAATGCATAAATTCACGAATAAAATAATAAATGAATAAATAAGCCGAGCCACAGACTAAATATATAACTGTAAGACTACCCTAGGGTCTGGTGTCACAATTCACGAACCACTAAAAGTACTACAAATAATGGGCTGAAAGAATTATGTATCTATTTTGAACGTAATAAAACAATGTCTATAAAATTAAGAGAAGACTCTAGGAATCTGCGGATGCCAGCAGATCTCCCTCGTGTCTCCGAATGATGATGTCGGCTACTAAGATCTCCTAACGCTGGCCGGTACTTGGATCTGTACAAAAGAGTGCAGAGTGTAGTATCAGTACAACCGACGCCATGTACTGAGTAAGTGACGAGCCTAACCTCAACGAAGTAGTGACGAGGCTAAGGCAGGGAAATTATAACTTACCTGTAACAACATATATAATAAAGCAAGAAAGAAATTCTAAACAAAACAAGAACACTAAACTGTAACAATAAATAAAATAACTCAGTTGCCTTTTTCAGGCCTCAACTATAACCAAATTCTCACATAAGTTTCCAAATTTCCAAAATTTGCTTTAAATAGAAGTAAGTGTAAAATATGAAAAATAGTAGAGTAGAACAGTAATTTTTGCAAATCTTTATTTTTGAAAAATCAGTAAAACATAAGTGTCCCCCCTTATTGCTCCTTGTTGCGGCGTGCAACCCGCTCCCACCTGTCCTCCCTTATTGCTCCTTGTTGCGGCGTGCAACCTGCTCCTTCCAGACATATCATATCAATTTATTTATTTATGAAAACTTTCACAATTCAGGCCAAGCCTTTCACAACATTTTTGTCTCAACAATTGTAAACAGAAAACGGTACAACTCATAAACTTCATCAATTATCATTTCGTAATGAAACCAACCGGAATATATATATAAATATCTTAACATTGTCTTCCAACTCAATCTTTATGTATCATAACAAAACCAAGGGAACAACCAACACTTCTAAAATACTTGAAACAATACTTGACAATAATTTAATGAAACCAAATAGCCATGTAAGCGTGAATGATCATAACACAATTAAGCCAGGAAGCAAATAATTTGAAACAGGGAAGAGATCATGTTAAACATACAATTTGGTGGTGCATAGATACTTGTCATCTCACCTATACACCACACACATGCAATTTCACATAACAATCAAGTTAAGTTGGGGATTCCTATTCCCTCAAGTCAAGGTTAAACCAAGCACTTACCTCAAATTCACAAGCAATTCACTGCTCTAGCACATCTTTTCCCTTTGAATTTGCCTCTAACCCGCTCGAATCTAATCACAATTGGTTCAATATCATCAACTATTGCTTAAAGGAATTAACTTTAATGAAAACCTATGATTTTCCTATGTTTTCTTATAAAAATACAAAAATCGACAGGGGCCCACTTGGTCTAAACTCGAGGTTCAGACCAAAACCCGTTTACCCATTCTCCCCCGATCCCGGATATACATTTGATTTTGGAATCAGACCTCAATTTGAGGTCTAAATTCCCAACTTTCGAATTTCCTAAGTTCTACCCAAAAATCTCATTTTTTACCATGAAAACTCTAGATTTTTTGTTGAAATCTTATTAAAAGTTGTTAAGGATTGAAAAGAATTAGTTGGAGATCACTTCCCAATGTTTTGGAGAAGTTTGGGTCTTTGGAAAATCACCTATGGGGGTTTAGGGTTTGAGAGAATTGAAAAAGAAGTGAAAAACCCGTCAAAAATCTGATTTAACTGGTTGCGGGTCTCGAATTTGCGAACTGGGGTTCGCATTTGGGCAGTTATCGCATTTGCGACATTTTGCTACCTCGCAATTGCGAGCCGGAATCTCGCATTTTTGAGATCTGGGGCTGGCCCAGGACTTCGCAAATGCGAAGCCTGATCTCGCAAATGCGAGATCAAAGGCCTGCAACACGAGATCTTTAGCTGTTAGGAAATTTTCTGAGTCTAGACACTCCGTAGCCTAGCCGAAACTCACTCGAGCCCTCGGGGCTCCAAACCAAACATGCACGCAAGTCTAAAAATATCATACGAACTTGCTCGTGTGATCAAATCATCAAAATCTACAGATTTAACTTCAGAAATCAAGATTTCCTCAAGAACACTCAAATTTCTAACTTTTCAACCGGATGTCCGAATTACATCAAATCAACTCCGATTTTCATCAAATTTCACAAATAGGACTTGAATATGATAACAAACTTATTCCAGGCTCTGGAACCAAAATATGGGCCCGATATCATCAATTTCACATATTCTTTCATTTCCTTATTTCTTGACATAACCAGCAGAACAATTTTCTTCAAAAATTGTTTTTTAAGGCTATGGACCTCGGAATTCAATTCCGAGTATGCGCCCAAGTCCTATATTTTGTTGCGGACCTCCCGGGATCGCCAGAACACAGACCTGATCCATTTTCTAAAAATGTTGACCAAAGTCAACTAACCAAATTTTAACTCTAGAAATTACTATTTCTCGTATTTTCACATAAAAGCTTTCCGGTTTCACGCCTAGACTGCGCATGCAAATCGAGGTAATTAAAATTAGTCTTTTATGGCTAATAAGCCTAGAATTAGGTCTTAATTCATAAAATGACCCTTTGGGTCATCACACAAGATTTGAAAACAAAGAAGCTATGAATGTCAACACATCACCTGTGAAGTTCACGACGAAGGTGAGCAAGAAGCAGAGTATGAAATCCACTTTGTTTCAAGATAAGCCAAGTGGAAAGTTGACTCTAAAAGAAATGCAATAGACAGAGTACCCATTTATGGATTCTGATGTGCCAGCCATTTTCGAAGAACTCCTCGAGTTAAATCTCATTGAGCTTTCGGAGATGAAGCAACCAAATGAAGCTAGAAAACTTGATGACCCAAATTACTACAAATCTCATCGACTTGTAAGCCACCCTCTGGAGAAGTGCTTTGTCTTCAAGGACAAAGTTATGGACTTGGATCGTGAAAAGAAGACTGTGATTGAAGATGAGAAAGCAAGCGCAAACCAAGTCTCTATCACATTTGGCTCATTCAGTTCAGACGAATTATGTAGTTTTAAAGAAAGTAAAGATGAAGAATTACTGGAGAACAAAAAATTTGAAGACGATCAACCTGAGGATGATGAAGGTTGGACGTTGGTGACTTGTCGTAGGTGCCACAAAAGGAGCCCACGAAAAGGATCAATGGAAAAACCAATAAGGAAAATAATGGTGAAAAGACCGAGGAGATGGAATCCGGTTAAGCATTTAAAGAAAGCAAAAGTGGAGGTGCACCACCTTCAAAAGCCACGACATCCAATGACCTTGGAGGATTTATTTCCATGTTGGTTCCGCATGAAGATTTCCGGTGATGGTATTGAGGCGTCTTGTTGCAATGCTGATAAATGGGAAGAAATGAGTGATGAACTCATTGGCACCATCTTCAGAAAAGCTCATTGAGTCTATTCCTCAAGAGGTTAACGCGTGCGAGGAAAAGGTCACATTCACAAATGACGATCTTCTGCTAGGTGACACTCATCATAACCGCCCATTGTACCTGGCTTGCTATATGCGTGATGAAAGGGTAACTTGAATTTTGGTTGATGGAGGATCCTCAGTGAACATCTTGCCAATTCGCACTGTGAAAGAACTTGGTATTACCATGAATGAACTCTCAAAAGTCGTGTGATGATGCAAGGATTCAACCAAGGGGTAAAGAGCCATATGCGCAATCAAGCTGAGAAACACCATTGAAGATATGCAATCAAGTGCATGGATGCATGGGATCAATGCGAAGACTTCATACAACGCCTTGCTTGGAAGGCCTTAGATACATGAGAATAAAGTAGTTCCATCTACCTACCATCAATGTTTAAAATACTACGAGGGTAAAGTTGAGAAGAAGATAGTTGCTGATGATGAGCCATTCACCGAGGCAGAGTCACACTTCGCCGATGCAAAGTTCTTCTTGAAGAACCACATTATGAAGGAGCTAAAAGCTGATGATGGCATGAAAATCAAGAATGACGATCCCATAACTAAAAGAGCTGCGGTGACTATTGGTAAAGCCAAAGCTGTTACTGAGGAGGTACAACCGAACGCGAATAAATCTCAAGGAGGGAATATTGCGTCTTATGGAAAGAAATAAGTCATGCGCTCCAATATGTCCCTAAAAGGAAGAAAGATGAAGGCGAATCATCTAATCTCCAAACTAACATGCTAAAGGAGTTAACTCTTCCGGTAAAATGAATTGAGGAAGTAAAGTTGTCCTCGAAGCCACTTGCACGGTTTGTAGCCCAAAATTGTTTGCAAAATATGGCACTCCCTACAAAGCGAACATATGAAGGTTTTGATCCTAGCACTTACATGCTATTTACAAAAGATGGATACAATCCCAATGAGCCGTAAAAGTTAGGGAAGCTCCCATCAGAAGCTGAAACGAGGCAACCACATGAAGGTTTGGGATACAAGTAATCATCACCAGTGCGCATCTCCATAAGAAGGGCGAGCAATAATTATATCAATGTAGAAGACGAATTTGCCGCTTCTAACAGGTCTTCTGTCTTTGATAGACTTGGAAATTCAACTTTGAGAACTTCCGTATTTATGAGATTGGGTCCATTAAAGAAGGGGAATAAGTTCTAGAGAAATTATCAAAATACAAGAACACCCGCTTCGCCCAAAATTCAGAAGATCTCTAAAGATTTCCAAAGTTTGGTTCCTTCTAGAATGAAGTGATAAACAAAAGTCATGGTTTTGTGTGATGAGGTACTGAAGGTGAAGCCATACACTTTGGTCTACACTAAAGAACGTGATGAAGATGAAGAAAGTGTGGGTTGTTTGTATCATGTTACTGCACAAGGCGAGCATGGTGTTTTATCTCTAATGGAGAATGACGAGAAATTGGATGATGTTTCACCGTGTTATCATATATCCTTCAACGATGGGGACCCTCAAGAAGATGAAGATGCGAAAGATGCTCCCTCGGAACTTGAAAAAAGGGTGAAGCAAATGATTGATGCCTTAATAGAAGTTATCCTTGCACTGATAAAGAACCAAGACCCACCTACCTAAGTGCTTTACTAAAAGTTGATAAAGAAAACACTTATATTGAGTTACTCAAGGAGTATAGGGATGTCTTTGCTTGGAGACCTTGTGGTCAAGAATGACGCTCGTCCTATTAAGCAAGCTCAAAGGCGCTTTAGGCCGGACTTGGTTCCCCTGATTGAAACCGAAGTTAACAAACTCATTGAAGTTGTATTTATTTGGGAAGTCAAATACCCAACGTGGGTTTCAAGTATTGTCCCTGTAACAAAGAAGAATGACCATATTCGAGTGTGCGTCAACTTTAGGAATCTCAACAATGCGTGTCCCAAAGATAAATTCCCGCTTCCTATTACAGAGTTGATTATCGATGCTACTACTAGGTATGAGTGTGATGATCCAGGGGGTCATTTTATAAAATTAGACTCCATTCCATGCTTAAAAGTCATAAAAAGACTAAAATAAAATACCTCGATTTGCATGCGCAGTCCGGGCGTGAAACCAGAAAGCTTTTATGTGATTATATGAGAAATAATGATTTTTAGAATTTAAATTTGATAAAAGTTGACTTTGATCAATATTTTGAGTAAACGGACCTGAATATGTGTTCCGACGATCCCGGGAGGTCCGCGGTAAAATATGGGACTCAAGCGTATGCCCGGAAATGAATTCCGAGGTCCCAAGCCTTAGAAATAAATTTTTGAAAGAAATTGTATTGTTGAAATTAAAGAAAAGAAATAATGCTAAAAATCATTCATATCGGGTCCGTATTTTGGTTCCGGAGTCTGGAACAACTTTGTTATGATAATTAGGGATTAACTGTGAAATTTGGTGAAAAACGGAGTTCGTTTGACGTGATTCAGACATCCGGTTGAGAAATTATGAACTTTAAGAGTTTTTGATGATAATGATGAGCTTTGAGGTTTAATTCATAGATTTACATGTTATTTTCATGATTTTATCGCACGCGCAAGTCCGTATGATATTTTTTAGACTTGCGTGCATCATTTGTTTAGAGCCCCGAGGGCTCGGGTGAGTTTCGGGTAGGCCACGGGGTATTTTTGCACTTGAAAGAATTGCTGGTTTTAAGTTTTCTGGTGTCCGGGTAATTGCTCTGTGCGATCACATAGGAAAATCCGCGATAGCACAGAGTAATAATATAAGGCCCTGTGAGTACCCTGTGCTAACGCAGACTAGTGGCTGCGATCGCGGAGCACAACCTGGCCAAGCTGTGCGATCGCACCTCCTTCAGTGCAAACGCACTGAGAAAAATCAAGCCTGGAGGAGGGGAGGTCAAATACCCTGTGCGATCGCACCCCTCCCCCTGCGATAGCATTGACCAAAAATCCCTTACACTGTGCGATCACACCTCTTTATCCGCGATCGCACAGTTGCCCAACCCAGCTATTTTAAATACCTTTTAAAAATCGGGCAGACCTTCTTCTTCACAAAAATTTCGAGGTTCTCAGCCCTAAACATGATTTTCTTCCACAATCTTCATCCCCAAGTCATAGGTAATCAATTCTAAACTTTGTACTTTCAATTCCTTATTATTTTGCATCACTTTTAAAGCAAAAACATTTTCGTGGTAAAAATCTAGGATTTGGGTAAAATTAGGGAGTTTTGTAAAAATTGAATTTTTATATCAAATTAAGGTCGGATTTCAAAACTAATAGCATATTTGGGTTCGTGGGTGAATGAGTACACGTAATTTGGTCCGAACCTCGAGTTTAGACCAAGCGGGCCCGGTCGGGTTTTCACTTTTTTTGAGAAAACTTCGGAAAAATTATATTTTTCAATAAAGTTAGTTCCTTTAGCATTATTAAATGATATTAAGTTAATTTTGATTAGATTCGAGCAAGTTAGAGGTGAATTCAAAGGGAAAAAGCAATAATTGAGCAGTGAGTGACCTGCAGAATTGAGGTAGGTGTTTGGCCTAACTTTAGCTTGAGGGAATAGGACCCCCCCACTTGTTTGTTATGTGAATTGCATGGGCGTGGTGTATAGGTGTGGTGACGAGTATCTATGCATCACCCAAAGTGTTTGCTAAAAATATGATCCCCTTTCCCGTTCTCCACTTATTTGACCATTGTCTTAACTGTTACATGTTCATTATTGTTTCTATGACTATTTGGCCTTGTTGAATTGTTGATAGTTATTGTTGTGACTATTTTGAAAGAGTATTGGTTGTTTGAGTTGGTTCTCTCTTGATAAGGGAGGCTAGGTGGGATCGGGTTGCACGCCGCAACAAGAGTAATAAGGGAGATATTTTAGGAGGAGCAATAAAGGAGGACAGGTGGGAGCGGGTTGCACGCCGCAACAAGGAGTGATAAGGGAGGATATTTACATTTATATTTTACTGATATTTTTTTAAGAAAAAGAGAATCAAAGTTTTGAAAAGCTTAAATGTTTATTTTACTACTCTTTGAATATTTTAGTACTATTTTTATTTAAATTTAAAGTTTGGAACTCTGAAGAGATATTTGAGAATTGGTTATAGCTGAGTTATTTTATTTTACTTGGTTGCAACACTTAATTATCTATCTGTTTAGATTTCTTTCTTGTTCATTATTTATTGTTGTTAAAGATTATATTGTTGAAGCCCGACTTAGCCTCGTCACTACTTCGCCGAGGTTAGGCTCGACACTTACTTAGTACATGGGGTCGGTTTTACTGATACTACACTCTGCACTCTTTTGTGAAGATCCAGGTACCGACCATCAGTAGAGATATTTAGAGCGGATATTCATTCATTTGGAGACACGAGGTACATCTGCCGGCGTTCGCAAATTCCGAGAGTCTTCCCCTATTTTTACATAAACTGTTTTATATTATTCAGAACAGTTACACTATTTCTTTCAGCCATTATTTGTAGTATTCTTTAGTAGCTCGTGGATTGTGACACCAGACCCTGAGGTAGTCTTAGAGTTATTTATATAATTAGTTCGTGGTTCGTTTCATTTAGTTGGTTATTATCATTATTTTATTTTAATGTTGTTAGCAATTATTTTAGTTAAGTTCATTTTGAATTTATTTATTTATGCCTAAGTAATTCATTAAGGAAACTAGTAATCGACTTCTAACATTGGCTTGCCTAGCAAGTGTGGTGTTAGGCGCCATCACGATCCTCAAGGTTGGGAATTTGGGTCGTGACAAGTTGGTATCAGAGCACTAGGTTTACTTTGGTCTCACAATTCATGAGCAAGCTTAGTAGAGTCTGAAGGAACGGTACGGAGACGTCTGTACTTATCTCTCAGAGGCTATTGAGTTAGGAAACAACTCCGTTTTATTTCTATTCTATCGTGCGATTTTTGTATCTCAAATACTGATTTGGATTCTTCTACTCTCTCGCAGATGGCGAGAACACGTGCTTCATCTTCCGCTGACCAGAATTTAGGACCTCCGGAAGCCGCAACTCCTACTAGGGGCAGAGGCCGAGGCAGGGGCAGGACTCAGCCCGTTGCTCAGGCAGCAGCTACAACTACTGAACCCCAGATTGAGATTGATGAGGGGGTTCCAGCTCATACTGTTCCAGCGGGACCAGCTTAGGTTTCCGAGGGGTTTATTGCTACCCAGTTCTTCAGGATGCTTTGGTCCACTTATTGGGCCTTATTGGAGAGTGTGGCCCAGACTGGCACCTTTCCTGTTGCAGCAACCGTATCTCAGGCTGGAGGAGGGGTCCCGACTCCTGCTACCCACACTCCAGTTCAGACTACTCCTCAGGTTCAAACTCCAGTGATCAATCCCATTGGGGTAATTCAGCCAGTTGCAGCAGTGCCAGCCGCTAATGGGACAACCATGTCATCAAATGCTTTATGGAGACTTGATAGGTTTATTAAGCTATTCCCTGTCCATTTAAGTGGTGCTACTTCAGAGGATCCACAGTAATATCTGGACAGTTGTCATGAGGTGTTGCGTAATGTGGGTATTTTGGAGACCAATGGTCGATTTTGCAGCTTTTCAGATGAGTGGTTCCGCCAAGAAATGGTGGAGAGATTACTTGTTGACTAGGCCAGCGGGATCACCAGCTTTGACTTGGGATCAGTTTTCCTATCTCTTTTTGGAGAAGTTCTTACCTGTCACTACTCGAGAGGATAAGCATCGTTAGTTTGAGCGACTACATCAGGGTAGCATGACTGTGACTCAGTATGAGACTCATTTTGTGGATTTGGCTAGACATGCTATGCTTATATTGCCCACAGAGAGGGACAAGGTCAGACGGATTATTGATGGCCTTGCTCAGCCCATCAGGTTGCAGATGGCCAAGGAGGTAGGATCCGAGATTTCTCTTCAGGATGCAGCTAATATAGCTAGGAGGGTTGAGTCAGTTCTTGGGATGGGAGGTCAGGGGTCAGACAAGAGACCTCGTCATTCTAGTGTTTTCAGTGGTGCCTCATATGGAGGCGGGACTTCGTTTAGTAGAGGCCATTCATCCAGGCCATTCCATTCAGCGCTACAGGTTTCACATGGTACTTCAGGGGGTCGTGGTTCTTATGCACATCCTTCTGCTCATCCAGTCTACAGTGCTCCTTCAGCTCCTATTAGAGCACCTCCTCTGCAGAGTTATTATCGTGGTCAGCCGGGTCGTCAGGGTCAGTCCTCATATTAGGAGGGATGTTTTGAATGTGGTGAATATGGGCATGTTCGGAGAGTTTGTCCGAAATTTTTGAGCAGTTAGCATCAGTACCAGGGTTCTCGTGCCATAGTTCTGACACCAGCTGCAGTACCACCTACCCAGCTAGAAAAGGGTAGGGGTCAGGTAGTCAGAGGTAGAGGCCAAAATGTTAGAGGTGGAGGACAGATAGCTAGAGGTGGAGGTCCTCCCAGAGGTGTGGTTCAAGGTGGTGGGGCTTTGCCCCGACTATATGCTTTTCCAGCTAGACCTGAGGCAGAATCCTCCGACGTTGTTATTACAGGTATCATCTTAGTTTGTGATAGAGCTGCTTCCATTTTGTTTGATCCGGGGTCTACTTATTCGTATGTTTCATCCTATTTTGCCTCGTATTTGAATAAGCCCCGTGATCCCTTGAGTGTTCCTGTTTATGTGTCTACACCGGTGGGGGATGACATTGTGGTAGATCGCGTATATCATTCGTGTGTGGTAGTCATTAAGGGTCTTGAAACTAGTGTTGATCTTTTACTCCTAGACATGGTTGACTTTGATATTATATTGGGCATGGATTGGTTGTCGCCCTATTATGCCATTTTAGACTGTCATGCCAAGACAGTTACTCTAGCTTTACCGGGATTGCCTCGATTAGAATGGAAAGGGACTCCTAGTCGTTCTCCCAGCCGGGTAATTTCATATGCTAAGGCTCGTCGCATGGTGGAGAAAGGGTGTTTGGCTCATATTCGTGATTCTGATGCTGAGGTATCTTCTATAGAGTCAGTTCCTATCGTGCGTGAGTTTCCTGAGGTATTTCTTGCAGACCTGCCGGGTATGCCGTCCGATAGGGATATTGATTTCTGTATTGATGTGGCTCCGGGCACTCAGCCCATCTCTATTCCTCCGTATCGGATGGCCCCACCAGAATTGAAAGAGTTGAAAGAACAGTTGCAAGACTTGTTAGATAAGGGTTTTATCAGACCCAGTGTCTCGCCTTTGGGTGCACCGGTTTTGTTCGTAAAGAAGAAAGATGGGTCAATGAGAATGTGCATAGATTACAGGCAGCTGAATAAAGTTACTATCAAGAATAAATATCCATTACCGAGGATTGATGACCTATTTGATCAGCTTCAGGGTGCTAGAGTGTTTTCAAAAATTTATTTGAGGTCAGGCTACCATCAACTGAAGATTAGGGCGTCCGATATCCCTAAGACAGCCTTTCGTACGAGGTATGGGCACTATGAATTTTTGGTTATGTCTTTTGGGCTGACTAATTCTCCAGCGACCTTTATGGACTTAATGAATCGGGTTTTCAAGCCACATCTGGACTCTTTTGTGATCGTGTTCATTGATGACATTCTTATATACTCCCGCAGCCGGGAAGAGCATGCGCAGCATCTCCGTATAGCACTCTAGACTTTGAGGGATAATCAGTTGTATGCTCAGTTTTCTAAATGTGAGTTCTGGTTATATTCTGTAGCCTTTTTGGGTCATATTGTATCAACCGAGGGTATTCAGGTTGATCCTAAGAAGATAGAGGCAGTCAAGAACTGGCCTAGACCCACCATAGTCACGGAGATTAGGAGTTTCTTGGGTTTGGCCGGTTACTACCGTCATTTTGTGGAGGGTTTTTCATCCATAGCAGCCCCAATGACTAAATTGACTCAGAAAGGTGCCCTATTTACATGGTCAGACGAGTGCGAGGCGAGCTTCCAGAATCTCAAGACAGCCTTGACTTCAGCACCGGTATTGGTGTTACCATCAGATTCGGGTTCTTTCACGGTGTATTCTGATGCTTCTCGAGTTGGTCTTGGAGCAGTGTTGATGCAGGATGGCAGGGTGATTGCGTATGCGTCTCGTCAGTTGAAAGTCCATGAGAAGAATTACCATGTTCATGATTTAGAGTTGGCAGCTATTGTACATGCTTTAAAAATTTGGAGGCACTATCTTTATGCCGTGCCGTGTGAGATTTTTACTGACCATCGCAGCCTCCAATACTTATTCAAGCAGAAAGATCTAAATCTGAGGCAGCAGAGGTGCTTAGAGTTGTTAAAAGATTATGATGTCACTATATTGTATCACCCGGGGAAGGCCAATGTGGTGGCCGATGCATTGAGTAGAAAGGCGGTGAGTATGGGTAGTCTTGCGTATATCCCAGTTGGCAATAGACCGTTGGCTTCAGACATTCAGACTTTGGCTAATCAGCTCATGAGGTTGGATATTTCTCCCAGTAGTGTCCTAGATTATACTGTCGCTCGGTCTTCTCTAATTGATCGTATCCGAGAGCGGCATGATGATGACACCCATTTGGCGGTCCTTAGAGACACGGTTCGGCACGGCGATGCCAAGCAGGTTACAGTTGGAGATGATGGCATTTTGAGGATGCAAGGAAGGTTGTGTGTGCCTAATGTAGATGGCCTCCGTGAATTGATCCTTGAGGAGGCCCACAACTCCAAGTATTCTATTCACCCAGGTGCAGCAAAAATGTACCAAGATTTGAAACAGCATTATTGGTGGAGAAGGATGAAGAATGACATTATGGCTTATGTGGCTCGTTGCTTAAATTATCAGCAGGTAAAATATGAGCATCAGAGACCTGGTGGTTTGCTTCAGCAAATAGAGATTCCTGAGTGCAAGTGGGAGCGTATCACTATGTACTTCGTTGTTGGGCTCCCACGGACTCAGAGGAAGTTCGATGCGGTTTGGGTTACTGTGGATAGGATGACTAAATCAACGCACTTCATTCCAGTGGCTAGTACTTATACTTCAGAGCGGTTGGCTGAGTTGTATATTCGGG
>ML257315.1:6875-17321 GCA_005239495.1 Nicotiana undulata
AGTCATTCTTCAATTAAACTACGTGGCTTGCCATGTCAACCACTTGATTAATTCCACGTGTAGTATTTATTTTACTAAAACAGATAGGACCCCACTTACCAATTATTTATCAATTAAATATTTGGTAAGTGTATACTTATTTATGGCGGGAATTTTTTGCCGCCGTTTCATTCATGTCATTGAACCTGCTTCTGAACTTATACGTCGCATGTCACTTCCATTTGATGCATATGCCATGTGGCATCCCTGGATTGGTTCTACAATTCTTTAGTGGGTTTTAGGGCTTTCTGCGCAGCCGCAACGAAGTGACAGTTTTCATAATTGCGTTCCTATCATTGTTTGCCTTTTTTGATGGTTGCCTCTGCATATAAATACCCCTTTTGCCTTTGCTTCTACGAAAAACTTCCATTCTTCTTTCATAACTTACATATTTCTTTCTCACTTAGTTATGTCTTCCTCAAATCCATACCCTAAAAAAGTTATAATCGTAGATGAACTCTCCCATTCTTCTGCTCCGATTCGGAGTAGGAGAGGTGGAAAATTAAGAAGTTTAGGATCAACATCTACCCGTGGATCTCCTTCTCAACGTAATATTACTCCTCCTCCAACTTCTAGGGCTAATGTCACTCCATCATCTTCTTCTAGGACTAGAGCTTCATCATCTCATAGGTCTTCTTCTAGGAGTGGAGAATCCAATGAACCACTTCGTGAACCTACAGTAGACGAAATCATACCCGCTGAGCTCTCCTTTGTAATTGATAGTGAGGCAATAAAAAACCAGGTCACTTTCATGACATCTCATGATCGCGCTGATCTCGNTAATGAACCACTTCGTGAACCTACAATAGACGAAATCATACCCACTGAGCTCTTCTTTGTAATTGATAGTGAGGCAATAAAAAACCAGGTCACTTTCATGACATCTCATGATCGCGCTGATCTCGACCCTTCTCAAATCACTGAGGGTCTAATCTCCCTTGTGCACAGAGATTGTTGCTGGAAATTTGATTTCCCGATTTTGGTCCCTATTGAGAATCGAAGGATTAATTCTTATAAAGCAGGATTATCTTTCGTATACACATTATCCCTTCACTTTAGGCTTTAGACCTCCCATCGATCCAGTCATTATCGAATTTTGCCACTTCTTTTATGTGTTTTGGACAAATCAGTCCTATCTTTTGGAAGGAAGTTGCATGCCTTAGGTACCTAGAAAAATTTGGCTTCACTTCCTTTCACCCTCCACCATCTGATCCGTCTTTATTCTCCCAAATTATTCTGCCAAGGAGTTTTTACTCTTGTGGAAAGGAATAAGAGAGTTTTAGTCATTCCTGATGATGATAAAGATCGTGGATGGTATGCTAGGTTTGTTGCTGCCCATACTAGTGGATTAGTAGGTGATGAGAATATGCCCTTCCGTGAGAAGTGGAACTTTGCACGTAAGTTACCTCTTCACTTCTTTCCTTCTCATGATGAATGTACATTCTCGTAACTATTTTTTGTTTTTTTTCAGGAACCATGGCAACTGTTGAGGAGATTCCCAATTTTCGTGGTTGGGTAAAACAATTGTTGACAATTGCTCCAATGGAGGAAAGGTCTTGGAAGCACCTTTCAATTAGGTTTGGTTGGAAAGTTAAAACTCATCATAAGTGTCACGACCCAATTTCCCAACCCTCGGGGTTGTGATGGCTCCTAACACCATACTTGGTAGGCAAGCCAATGTTAGAAATTAACTAACTGTTTTCTTCTACAAATTTATTTATACATAAGTAAGCATTTTAAAATGATGCAAGAGATAATACTATCCAATAAGTGATATAAATAATAATATTCGAAATAATGAAACGAACCACGAAATAATGCTAATATATAGCTACCCAAGGTCTAGAGTCACAATTCACGAACTACTAAAGAATACTACAAGTATTTGGCTGAAAGAAAATATATATCTATTTTGAATGAAATAAAACAACAACTACATAATGTGGAGAAGACTCCAGGAATATGCAGACGCCAACAGATCTACCTTAACGAATGATAAACTAAGACTCGAAAATCAACTCTGGCCGGAAACTGGTTCTGTACAAAAAGTGCAGAGTGTAGTATCAGTACAACCGACCCCATGTACTGGTAAGTGCCGAGCCTAACCTCGACGAAGTAATGACGAGGCTACGGCGGTGCATTTATAGCATAACCTGAATACAATGTATAATAAAGCAAGAAGGGAATAATAAACTAATTAAACAGTAACTCGCAATAATTAATAAAACAACTTGGTTAACTTTCCCAGATCTCAGCTATAACCAATCCTCACGAAAATTCCCAAGTTTCAATTTAAAATAACTGTAAGAGCAGAATATGAAATGACAACAATTATACAATGAGTGTTCCAGTCTTTATTTTTAAAACCAATAAAACTTGAATATTCTCCCTTATTACTCCTTGTTGCGATGTGCAACCCGATCCCATCTGTCCACCCTTATTGCTCCTTCCTATATATATATATATATCACCCTTATTTCTCTTGTTGCGGCGTGCAACCCGATCCCACCTGTCCTCCCTTATTACTCCTTGTTGTGGCATGCAACCCGCTCCCACCAGACAATCTCATCTCATCATTTATAAAAAGGTTTCACAAATTAGATCAAAGTCTTTCACAATATTTATGTCTCAACCGTTGTAAAAAGAAAGTTGTACTATTCAGAAATTTCACCAAAAATGACTTACACAACGAAACCAACCGAAATGTATCATGAAACACTGACAATCAGCTCAACAATTAATGTACCACAATGTGACTAAAGAACAATTAACAATCCCAATTATGTGAAACAAAATCTAACCATCAAGTAGGCATGGAGGCATCAATGATCATGAAACAATTAAGCTAGGAATCAAATAAATTGGAAATGGGGAAAAGAACATGCTAAACAGATAATTTGGTGGTGCATAGATACTCGTCACTTCACCTATACACCACACACATGCAAATTCACATAACATTTAAGTTGGGGATTCCTATTCTCTCAAGTCAAGGTTAAACCAAACACTTACATCGATCTCACAAGCAATTCACTGCTCAAGCACATCTGTTCCTTTAGAATTTGCCTCTAACCCGCTCGAATCTAATCATAATTGGTTCAATATCATTAATTATTGCTAAACACATTAACTTTGATGAAAAATCATGGTTTCCTATCAAAAGATAAGAATCGACCTCGGGCTCGCTTGGTGTAAACTCAAGGTTCGGACCAAAACCCTTTTACCCATTCTCCCTCGAGCCCGTATATGCAATTGGTTTTGGAATCCGACCTCAATATGAGGTCTACATCCCCAAATTTCGAAATTCCTAAGTTCTACTCAAAATCCCTAATTCTACCATGAAATATTCTAGATTCTAGGATGAAACCTTGTAAAAAGTAGTTAAAGATTGAAAGAGATGAGTTAGAAATCAGTTACCTATGATTTGGGGAAGAAATATATTTTGGAAAATCGCCTTTTCTATTCTAGGGTTTTATTATTTTTGAAAAGCAGTAAAATAATGAAAAGTCATGTATTTATATGTACGCCTCAGGTTCCTGTCCCCGTTGTCAACATAAATCCAGACCTTGCCCGCCGCTGTCAGCGGAATAGTGGGCGCGGTGGCGGAAGTTTGGCCTTAAGAATCGCTGTCAGCGGAAATCCACGCGCGGCCATGAAATCTGAACCGCGGTCGCGGAATTCTAAGCGTTGTCGCGCTTCCAGGTTCAGAGACCTGCGATTCTGCAGCTTTTCAGGTCCAGGTTTTTTTCTATGTCTAAAAACACTCCTTGGCCTACTCGAAACTCACCCGAGCCCTCGGAGCTCCTAACCAAACATGAACGCAAGTCTAAAAATATTATACGAACTTGCTCGTGCAATCAAATCACAAAAATAACATCAGAAACAATGAATTTAACATCAAAACTCATGATTTTCTCAAGAACACCTCAATTTCATTATTTTCTCAACCGAACGTCTGAATCAACTCCGATCCTCACCAAATTTCACATATATGATATAAATGTCGTAATAACCCCGTACCGGGCTCCGAAACCAAAATACGGGTCCGATACCGACGAGTTCAAGCATTAATTCATTTCTTTATTTCATTTAAAATCTAGCATACAATTTTCTTTAAAATTTGATTTCTAAAGCTAAGGACCTCGGAATTAAATTCTGGGCATACGCCCAAGTCCCATATTTTACTGCGGATCTCGGGGGACCATCGGAACGCGGATCCGAGTCTGTTCACTAAAAATATTGACCAAAGTCAACTAAAAATCGAATATTAACTCTCAAAATTTATTAATTCATATATTTCCACATAAAAGCTTTCCGGATTTGCACCCGGACTGCGCACGCAACTCGACGTAAACAAAATTAAATGTTTCTAAGGCTAATGAGCTTGGAATGAGGTCTTAAATCATCATATGACCCTTTGGGTTATCACAATCTCCACCTCTAAAACAAACGTTCGTCCCTGAACGGACATAGAAAATTACCTGATCTGGAAAACAAGTGGGGATATCTACTTTGCACGTCCGACTCAGACTCCCAAGTAGCTGCCTCAACAGGCTGACCTTTCCACTGCACGTAACTCTTTGACCTCAACTAACGAACCTGCCGGTCTAAAATATCTATCGACTCCTCCTTATAAGTCAAATCCTTGTCCAATTGGACGGAGCTGAAATCTAACACGTGGGACGGGTCACCATGATATTTTCGGAGCATAGACACACGAAATACCGGATGAACTGAGGATAACCCTGGAGGCAACTCAAGTCTATAAGCTACCTCCCCCACTCTCTCGAGAATCTCAAATGGTCTGATATACCTAGGTCTCAACTTGCCATTCTTCCCAAACCTCATAACACCCTTCATGGGTGATACCCGAAGTAGTATTCTCTCTCTAACCATGAATGCCACATCACGAACCTTACGGTCGGCATAACTCTTTTTCCTGGACTGAGCTGCACGAAGTCGATCCTGTATAATCTTAACCTTGTCTAAGGTCTCTTGAACTAAGTCTGTACCCAATAACTGAGCTTCTCCCAACTCAAACCATCCAACGGGTGATCTGCACCGTCTACCATATAATGCCCCGTAGGGAGCCATCTGAATGCTCGACTGGTAACTATTATTGTAGGCAAACTCCGCTAACGGCAAGAAGTGATCCCAAGAACCTCCAAAGTCAATAACACAAGCGCGAAGCATATCTCCAAGATCTGAATAGTGCGCTCGGACTGCCCGTATTTCTGCGGATGAAATGCTGTGCTCAACTCAACTCGAGTACCTAACTCACGCCGAACTGCCATCCAAAAGTGCGAGGTAAACTGCGTACCCCGATCAGAAATGATATACACGGGCACACTGTGAAGGCGAACAGTATCTCGAATATATATCTCTGCCAACCGCTCCGAAGTATAAGTACTTTCCACTAGAATGAAATGTGCTGATTTAGTCAGCCTATCCACAATAATCCAAACGGCGTCGAACTTCCTCTGAGTCCGTAGGAGTCCAACAACAAAGTTCATAGTGATACGCTCCCACTTCCACTCAGGAATCTCTATCTGCTGAAGTAAACCACTGGGTTTCTGATGCTCATACTTTACTTGTTGACAATTCTAGCATCGAGCCACATAACAACAATGTCCTTTTTCATCCTTCGCCACCAATAATGCTGCCGCAGGTCCTGGTACATCTTGGCAGCACCCGGGTGAATAGAATAATTAGAAGTGTGAGCCTCCTCAAGGATCAACTCATGAAGCCCATCCATATACGACCTTGCATCCTCAAAACTTTGTCATCTCCAACCGTAACCTTGCATCCTCAAAACACCGTCATCTCCAACCGTAACCTGCTTGGAACCACCTTGCCAAAACGTGTCCCTAAGGACCATCAAATGTGGGTCATCATCGTGCCGATCTCTGATACACTCAAATAGAGAAGACTGAGCGACTGTACAAGCTAAAACACTGTTGGGAGAAATATCCAACCTCACGAACTGATTAGCCAAAGTCTGAATATCTAAAGCTAACGGTCTCTCACCGACTGGAATGAAGGAAAGGGTTCCCATACTCACCACCTTCCTACTCAATGCATCGGCCACTACATTGTCCTTCCCCGGATGATACAATATAGTGACGTCATAATCTTTCAATAACTCTAACCATCTCCTCTGCCTCAAATTAAGTTCCTTTTGCTTGAACAAGTACTGGAGGCTGCGATGATCTGTGAAAACCTCACACGACACACCATAGAGATAATGCCTCCAAATGTTCAATACGTTAACAATGGCTGCCAACTCTAAGTCATGGACATGATAATTCTTCTCATGAACCTTCAACTGCCAAGACGCATATGCAATCACTCTGCCTTCCTGCATCAACACCACTCCAAGCCCAATACGGGAGGCATCACAATATACTGTGAAGGATCCTGAACTTGATGGTAACACCAACACCGGTGCTGAAGTCAAGGCTGTCTTGAGCTTCTGAAAGCTCGCCTCGCACTCGTCCGACCATTTGAATGGGGCACCTTTTTGAGTTAATTTAGTCATTGGGGCTGCTATAGCTGAGAACCCCTCCACAAAATGACGGTAGTAACCCGCCAAACCCAAGAAACTTCTGATTTCCGTGGCTGAAGTGGGTCTAGGCCAGTTCTTGACTGCCTCTATCTTCTTAGGATCTACCTGAATACCCTCTGCAGATATGATGTGACCCAAGAAAGCTACTGAATCTAACCAGAACTCGCACTTTGAAAATTTTTCATACAACTGATTGCCCCTCAAAGTCTGGAGCTCTATCCGGAGGTGCTGCTCATGCTCCTCCCGGCTACGGGAGTATATTAGGATATCATCAATGAACACAATTACAAAGGAATCCAGATAAGTCTTGAAAACTCGATTCTTCAAGTCTATAAAGGCTGTTGGGGAATTAATCAAGCCAAAAGACATCACCAGAAATTCATAAGGCCTATACCTCGTCTGAAAGGCTGTCCTAGGGATATCAGATGCCCTAATCTTCAACTGATGGTAACCCGATCTCAAATAAATTTTTGAAAACACCTTGGCACCCTGAAGCTGATCAAATAAATCATCAATTCTCAGCAATGGATATTTTTTCTTGACCGTGACTTTATTTAACTGTCGCCAATCTATACACATTCTCATCGTTCCATTCTTCTTCTTCACGAACAAAACCGGTGCACCCCAGGGCGAGACACTAGGTCTAATGAAACCCTTATCAAAAAAGTCTTGCAACTATTCCTTCAGTTCTCTAAATTCTGGTGGGGCCATCCGGTATGGAGGAATAGAAATAGGTTAAGTGCCCGGAGTAATATCAATGCAAAAATCAATATCCCTGTCGGGTGTCATTCTTGGCAGGTCTGCAGAAAATACTTCGGGGAACTCACGAACAATAAGCACCGAATCTATAGAAGAAACTTCAACATTAGAGTCACGAATATGAGCCAAATAAGCCAAACACCCTTTCTCCACCATGCGACGAGCCTAGGTATAAGAAATCACTCTACTAGGGGAATGACCAGGGGTCCCTTTCCACTCTAACTGAGGCAACCCCGGCAAAGCTAATGTAACTGTCTTGGCGTGATAGTCCAAGATGGCATAATAAGGTGATAGCCAATCCACGCCCAATACCACATCAAAATCGACCATGTCAAGAAGCAAAAGGTCTACATTGGTCTCAAGACCCTTAATCATGACTACACACGAACAATACACACCATCTACCACAATAGCATCCCCCACGGAAGTAGACACATAAGCAGGGGCACTCAAGGAATTGTGGGGCATAACCAAATACGAGGCAAAATAAGATGATACATAAGAATAAGTAGACCCTGGTTCAAACAAAACTGAGGCATCTCTATTGCAATCGGAAATGGTGCCTGTAATAACAACATCAGAGGACTCTGCTTCAGGTCTGGCTGGAAATGCATACAATCTGTCACGACCCAAACTGGAGGATCATGACTAGCACCCGGGCCATACTTGCCGAGCACCAACGTACATTTTATCTAACCTTCTTATCATATTTAAGGGATAATGAGATCAATATAAATGGTAGATATTGATCATGAACATATGACAAGATTGCTAAGAAACTACATAAAAGGTACGAGCTAACACGCTTCCATGAAATACTATACAACAAAAATTATCCAACAAGGCATACCAAACTATACATGAGTTGACACCTGTCTATGAGCCTCTAAAGGAGAATAGGTAATACAACATAGCCGGAACAGGGCCCTGACATACCCATAATATCTATAACAAAAATGCATACCAAGACCACGGCAAGTCCGGAGAAGGGATCTCGCCTATGACCGCTGAACTGGAAAGCCTATTATGGTGGGAGAGCTGTGTCTACCTGTCTATCAGGACCTGCAGCACGACATGCAGCGTCCACAAATAAAAGGACGTCAGTACGAATAAAGTACTGAGTATGTAAGGCTGGTCAATATAAATATGAACAATAATGTAAAGAGAGGTAGAGAAGATACCACCTGTAACATCTGAGTGCTTCTAAGAGACAGTAACATGAAATGCATGATACATATATATACATAATCTTTTAAAACATACGCCTCTTTGGGCATCATCATCATCATAAAATATTCGCCTCTATGGGCATCATCATTATCATATCATACCCGGCCTCAAAGAGGACTCGGTAAACCCAACTGATCAGTGGTTGCACAATAGGTTCCATACCCGGCCAACTATAGCGCGGCTCGGTAGAATAAAATAGATACATACATATATTGTATGCAGGACTCATTGGAATCATGTTCCGAACATTACGAAGTGACGTAAGGTCGATATTCTCCGTACACATCCTTAGGTATAACTCTTCATCGAGAATCTTATAAGAATCCGGAGTACCAACAAAATTGATAACATAAGAATAAGAGAAGCAACCTCAACATCAATTGTTCCATAAGAAGGGAAACAATGTAAGTACTGCTAGCTTCTAAGAGTAGAGTATCTTTGGAAGCTCGTTCATTGCATTATGTACAATCGGAGTCGTGCAAAAGAAGGAAAGGGATAGCCTCACATACCTTGTATATACTGTCCCAACCTCAAGCTACGCAAATGTCACAACTCCTTAATCTACAATAAGAGAAACGACACTATCGTTATCGTTTAAGCGTCATAACTATTATGTATCGACCACAACCTATTTTACGATGAAACGGACAGCACCTCCCCTATTTATATGACTTCACACAAGTCAAAACAATCACCTAACAGCCCAAACAACATCAATAATAATCATATTGAGCCTCCCAAAACAGTCCACACACAACCTAATCACTTCACACATAAGACGACCACCGTAGTCGTGTCAAACGACCCGGAAATGTTACAACGAACGACCAGCTCACAACCCTACATATATATGATGTTTCACCACACTCTTCCTCCTCCAAAACTCCACAAAACAGTAGGAAAACACGCAGCCCAACCGCAACACAAAACAGTCCGCTACAAGTCAAATAACTCGAACTCACGGCTTCCGATCACCGTCCCGTGAGTTCTAACTATTAGGAAATACAGTTATCAACTTCCTTGATATTTAAACTCTTAAATACAGATATAGATGTCTCTTAACTATGAAGTAACTTCCAAAACTCTAACTACAAAGAAAAAGAAGAGGCGGTATAATGACACTTACGTCGTAGGGATCGTTTTGATGTTATTGCTTCTCGATTTCATGCCCGGGATGATAGTCTTCTTTGAAACCCTAGTAGATAGCTTGAGGTTATGTTTATGGGTGTTCTCTGGTCGTTTTATGCTGAAATATGAAGAGAAAGCCGACCTAAGACACATATATATCTATTTTGGAAAAAGTCAAAGAGGTGCTAGCTTGGCACCCTAGGATTGGTCCATCTTCCGACGCTTATATCGTTTTATCCCAATGTCGTATGAACGAACGGTTAAGAGCGTTGTAAAATAAATTCCAAGACCTTAAATTTGGTATATAATATGTCCCAATATGACCTCATATAACACATGAAATATATTTCTCAAAAAGATCTAGTGATCCACCTACTTGTCATATATGATGTCTGCGCAGTCTCGCGAAACTAAAAATATCTCTTTACTCCTATATTGTATCGATGAACGGATTAATGAGTTGGAAACTAGACTCATATATCTTTAGTTTGGTAGGTATATTATCCCGTAATTCCAAGTATATCGGGAGAAAAGCTCAGTTACATTTGACCTAATGTTACGCACATTATGAGTGTAACTTGTGAAGACCTTTGCTAACTTTTGTTCCACCACTTGCTTGACTTCATAACATAGAACACAACTATCATACGATAAACATTAAATCATAGCATAACCTCATTATCATGTAATGAACCATAGTATCACCCTAAAGTACATGTTATAAC